>CAUYRH010091681.1:0-14489 GCA_963574655.1 Perodicticus potto | reverse complement strand
CACAGCAAGCTCCAATTCCAGGGCTCAAGTGAGTCTCCTGCCTCCACCTCCCAAGTAGTTGGGACTACAGGCGCCCGTCACAACGCCCAGCCATTTTTTGGTTGCAGTCGTCATTGTTGTTTGGCGGGCCCAGGCTGGATTCGAACCTGCCAGCTCAGATGTATGTGGCTGGCGCCTTAGCCCGTTGAGCCACAGGCGCTGTGCCAGGACACAGCTCTTGACACTCAGTTCTTCCTGACCCATTTGATGTCATCTTCCAAGGTACAGAAGCCCCATAGTCACTGTTAATAAACTGACTCTGTGGTCTGCTCCTTGCAGAATGATCTCTTATCTCTCTCTGCTGATTTACATTATTAGGGATTAGGCAGCTTCCAATTCTTGAACTATAAAGAGTCTCATTATATTAATTTTCTTGGAGGTTCAGACTGCCTATACCTCCCACCTAATGAATTCTTCTGATGGCCTGTAGAGTCTTTGACACCTTCCCTGAAATCACTCCTTTACATAGTGATATTCTCCTTAGGGGTAATCAAGAGGAGGTTTGGGCAGCCCTCTCTAGAGAAGAGAATGGATTTTCATCCTCTACCCCTCCAAGTCTTAATCTTTAGCAGAACATTCTCCAAGTGATCATAATCACTTATTTTGAGATGTTAATATCTAGCAAAAGAGGAAATGATATAATCCTATTAGTATCTTACACTTGGTAAGTCCAACCAACGAGGGAAGGAATACGGAAGAACAGATGTTAGTGAAGCTGTTAGCACTGATTGTGAAGAATCTTTTATGTCATGGTACAAATTTGGATTTTTTTCTGTAAGCAATGGAAAGACTTTTAAGCATCAGAGAGAAAAGACTAGATTTGTTTTTAGAAAATTAATTCCAGAAACTGAGTGGAGGAGGAATTGAGGTAGGGACAGAAGAGTGAGTGGTAGGGAGGCTATACTAGTAAATGGGCTATTGTCATAGTTCAGGCAAGAAATATTGAGGACTTCAACCAATGCAGTAGCAGTGAGGCTGAAGAGAAGTGATGGAGTCCAAAGATTTCCTCATGTGGAATTGATAAAAATTGATGTGGATGTGACAGAAAAAAAAAAAAAAAAAAGGAACTGAGAGGGTGGATGTTGATACCATAATGAATATAGTGTTTCAGGTGAAGAAAATATTTCTAAGTAAAGAAGAAAGAAGGTATGGCTCATTACCTGTAGCTCAGTGGCTAGGGCGCCAGCCACATACATGGGAGCTGGTGGGTTTGAACCCAGCTCGGGCCTGCCAAACAACAATGACAATTACAACAAAATGACTGGGCATTGTGCAGGCCCCTGTAGTCCCAGCACTTGAGAGGCTTAGGCAAGAGAATTGCTTAAGCCCCAGAGTTTGAGGTTGCTGTGCGCTGTGACACTATGCCACTCTACTGAGGGCGACATAGTAAGACTCTGTCTCAAAAAAAAAAAAAAAAAGAAGAAGAAAGGAGGTAAATTCAATTAGGGAAAATTGGATTGGAAAGATATTTTCACTGGGTAACTGGATATAAAAATCTAGGGTTGGCAGTTTTTCTTCCAGCACATTTTGTATGTCATTTCATTGTCTTTTAGCTTTCACAGTAACTGTGGAGAAGTCCGCCATAATTCTTATTGCTGCTCATCTGAATGTAATGGCTGTATTATTTTTTGACTGATTTTAAGATTTTTATCTTCATCTTTTTCTTAATTGCCTAACTAATGTGCTTACATATGGTTTTCTTTGTATTTATCCTGCTCAGATTTTGCTGAACTTCTTGAACTGGTGGTTTTACATTTTTGTTTTTATGAATTTTGGAAAATTATTGGCCATTATGTCTACAAATATTTATTCTGTTCCATTTCTGTCTCATATCTCTGTATGCTACTCCAGTTATACATGTGTTGAAAGCGTGTTACTGTCTCACATTGTGTTCTTTTTTCTCCACCCTTTTCTCTCTATTCCCCAGTTTACATAATTTAGTTGATCAGTCTTCAGGTTGATGGATCCTTTCTTCTGATGTTCAATCTGGATTTAAACCTTCCAATTTATTCTTTTTTGTTTGTTTTTGTTTTTTTTGAGACAGAGTCTCAAGCTGTCACCCTGGGTAGAATGCCATGGTGTCACAGTTCCCAGTAACCTCAAACTCTTGGGATTAAGCGATTCTCTTGCCTTAGCCTCCCAAGTAGCTGGGACCAAACATGCTTGCCACAATTCCTGGCTATTTTTTTTTTTTTTTTGGTGGTAGTTGTCATTGTTGTTTGGCAGGCCCAAGCTGGATTCAAACCTGCCAGCTCCAGTGTATGTGGCTGGCACCCTAGCCACTGAGCTATAGGCACTGAGCCTCCAATTTATTCTTAATTTCAAATACTGTATTTTTTAATCTTAAGATATCTGTTGATTAGTTTTAGTGATTCCATATCTCTGTCAAAGTTCTCCATCTTTTCATTCACTTTCTTGATCTTTTTCTTCCGTTTATTTAACATACTTAATATGTCAATTTCATCTATAATAGTTAATTTAAAGCCAGTGCCTTTTAATTCCAATAACTTCATTATCTGTGGATCGCCTTCCACTGATCGCTTTTTTAACTTTCTCATTATCAGTCATAAGTTATTTTCTTTGACATCTCATACTTTTTAATGGTTTGCTGAACTCTGTATTTCATAAACCTTTTAATTTTAAAATAGTTGTAGATTTGCAAAAGAATTGTGAAATTGTAGAATTCCCATATACCCCATTTCTAGTTTCACCTCTTATAAATGCCTTATGTTCATATGGTACACTTGTTATAATTGATGAGCCAATGTAGATATTAATACATTATAGTCATACCTCAGAGGTATTGCAGGCTTATTTGTAGACCACGGCAATAAAGTGAATATTGCAATGAAGTGAGTCACACATTTTTTTTTGATCTCCCAGTGCAAATAAAAGTTACGTTTACACTATGATGTAGTCTCTTAAGTATGTGATAGAATTATATCTTAAAATATGCATGCCTCAGTTAAAAATACTTTATTACTAAAAAATGTTGACACAGAGACATGAAATGAGCACATGTTATGGGAAAATTTGCACCAATGGACTTACTTACTGCAATATGCAATAAAGCAAATTACAATAAAAAGAGATATGCCTGTATTATTAACTAAAATGTGTGCTTTATTCTGATATCCTTAGTTTTTTTCCCTAATTCTTTTTCTGTCCTAGGACTCCACCTCAGGTATCATGTTATATTTAGCTGTCAGATCTCCTTAGGATCCTCTTCCTGGCAGTTTCTCAGACTTCCCTTGTTTTTAAGGACCTTGCAAATTTTGAGCATTGATTAGATGTTTTGTTTCATATTCTTCAACTGGAAATAGTCTGATGTTTTCCTCACCATTAGGCCAGGCTATGGATTTTTAGGAGGAAGACCACAAAGAGAAAGTGGTCTTATTTCTTCACATAATATTGAGTGCACACACTGTCAACATAACTTACCACTGTTGATATAAATTTTGATAAGTTTACTTACTATAAAGTTACTCTTTATTTCCCCTTTCCATGCTATACTCTTTTTAAGGAAGTCCTTAAGTATAGCCCACACTTACGGGATGGGGGGTTAAATTCAGTACTCCTCTTTGGAGAGAGTCTGTGTCTTGCAACTCCTTTGGCCACAATCCACTGTTACTACACAGGAGCCCCGTGAGTATGATGGTAAGGTAGGAGGGAAGAGTGTTCTTTAATCTTTAGATTGAAGCCAGTCTCAGTGGTGCCGTGTCTCTTGTGTGTGATCTTCACAGGCTCTTTTCCAGTGCTATGGCTTTTCATTTCCCTCCTTTTCTCTACTCCTCTCCCTGGTGGCAATATTTCCAGTACATTTCCTGAGCCTCTCATCCCTGGTGAGCATTTTCCCTCTTTCCTCTTTTTAGTGACAGGAAGGCTGCAGAGGTGTAGAGTGGAAGGGACTCCCTTCTCCAGCTAAGAAAACTTCACAGAGTCTTTTGTCCTGGAGAGCAGGTCTTTGTTATGAAGAAGGATCTACATGAATTTTACAATTAATACTCTTCCTTTTCCCTTGACAGAATAATAAGGGGATCTTCTAGAAGTTCTATCTTGAAAACCAATGGGATTTACGGAGGTAAAGCGCACAGAGATGTGGTCCCCCCAGGAGATTTTTCACTTTTTGCTAGACCAAACACAGTCTCCAGGGATTTATCAAAATTTTTACCATTCAAATGTCTACCATTTTATTACTCCAGTGACCTGTGCTCCATGTGGGATTCTCTGTCTGTATCATTTCCTCTTGATTTTTGGGGTGACAGGTTTTCCTACAATATCAGTTCCTTGATGGATGCTAGAAAAGTCATTGATTTTTAGTTCCTTCAGATTTTTTATTTTTGTAGAGATAGGAGCGATAGCATTTAAGATCTCTACATGTTGAAGCTGAAAACAGAAAGTTTTTACATTGTGTTTCAAAGAACCAGAGAGACCGGAATAAATAACATTTCCCCTCACTCTACCTTTAAAGTATTTATAAAACATTAAACTACCTATATGGAATGAATTTTGATATGTTGTTGTCCTCCCTTAAAAAATCCAACCAAACCAAATATGCCTAGTTCACTAATGCTTTAATTTTCACTATAAAGATATCATTGATAAAACTTATATATTTGTTAAGGATGTTAATAATTTGCTTGGTTATGTCAGCAAGATGATACAATAGGAGGCTTCAAGCTTCACTACCCCCCATACAAAGTTTACCTAGCAATTATCCACAGATAAGGACCCCTTAATGAAAACCCCTAAATTGGAAATAAGGGGTTTGGAAATAATGAGTCAACTGTATGGTTCATAGAATAAAATAAAAACTGCATGGAAAGGGTAAGAGAACTACTCAGAATGAAATAAAAACTGCATGAAAGGGTAAAAGAAATAGTATCACTCTGACTGCATCACACCATCCCCTTCCCCAGGTTGGCACAGTGCCATACAAAGAGGTAGTTCCAGGGACCACAGTTTCTACAGGAGAGAAAGGGCTCTGGAGGAGGATGTTCAGCTTCCCTGGCATTCTGAGATGCTTCCCAGGAAGCCTACTCCTGTTTCACCTCAAAGAGAATGAAGGAGGAAATAGTATGGCACAGCTAGATCATCTGGGCTAGTTAGATGCCAAACAAGGAGGGGAGAGCGCATAGCAGTGAACACACAGAGAGTTTGGTGGTAGCCCTGGGCACCTGCTAGTGGTGGTGTCCAATCAAGATGTAGCAGCTAACAATGTGGCCCACCTGCGAAGCTGAGCTGGTCACTACCAATACACCATGGAGTTCTAGTAAGCCTTAAAAAGAAAGGAATTTTGTCATTTGTGACAACATGGATGAAATTGGAGGACATATATAGAAGGAATAGTTTTTTCCATTGAGATATATTGCACAGCATGGTAAATAACAATGTATCTACATTTCAAAATTTCCAAGAGTTTCAAATGTTCTCAGTACAAAATATAAGCATTTGAGGTGATGGATGTGTTAGTTAGCTTGACTTAATTATTTTGCATTGTTATTTATAAATCATAGCAGGACATTATACCCCACAAAGATGTACAACTATAATTGTACATTGTCAACTGATAATTAAAAATTAAAAACTAAGAAATAATTTAACTTGTTTTCCAAGGTCATATGAATGACTTTCTGATCTTTTCCTGAGATCTTGTTTTGATAGATGAGAACTCAAGGATGTAGTATGTGAAATTCAAGGAGGATGGCATGGACATACAGGAAGGGGTAAAGGCAGGGAAAGATTGTAGATGTGACTTGGTGGCTTGAGATAGCATAGACACATTTCTCCTTCAGATGTTTTACTTGAATCGGCCACTGTGGAATGCCAGCTGAACATGCATGGAAAGTGGAACCCTTTTTGCCTCAACACTCTTAGGAGGCTCCACCTCTTGGTTTCTTTATCTTACTCCCTTTCTCTGCATTGCTCACATGATGACTGAACTACATGCATTGCTTCTGACTCCCTAAGTGCCATACTGATGTGTCTCTTTTTTCCAAGTCTTTGAGGATCTTTCTTAGACGTCAAGGTCATGTTTCAAGGGAAAACTATAAATGGCATGACTTGGAACCTTTGGGTGAAGGAGGAGTGAGGAATACTTGTTAAAGCATACTTAAAAAAAAAAAAAGTTCACAAGTCATCCTATACTGAGAGGAGGATGATGTGCTTAAGCTGCTCAGGAAGGGCAAAGCTAGGCAGTGAAAAAGCTAAGATCTCTCCAGTGCAAAATGTGGAGGTGCTGTGATAATGCCTGGAGCCCCATGCAATACATTGTAAGAACTCAGCAAGCTTTAGTCAAGTGAATCAAGCGCTGCGGGCTTCTCTCTTGTCCTTATGGCATATAATACCACTTTGAGTTTCTGTAGCCGATGCTGCCGATTCTTGCTGTTATCTTGATGGCCCTCAGTAACTTCTAGAACTTTGCTCAACGTCTTTCCCTTCTGAGAAATTCTGGCACCCCAGGGTCTTACAACCCAACCTAAGCCTAAGTCCACACCACCTTGCAACTTTCAGCATGGCTTCTTAAGTTAGATTCTATGGAGAAAATCGGGAGTCACATCTTTTGGGACACCACTGCTTTTCACCCTATTTCTGACCAAAGAGTGTCCAAGTCATAGAAGCAAGAAAGGTTTATGCAGGGACTGGGAAACAGGCGGGAGAAGAAGGCAGAGGGACTCCTGTAGGTCGACCTGTGCAGCCACTGGTCACTGGCTGTTGCTACGCAGGACATGGCAGGCGGAGGGACTTCTCATACGGGATTGGGATGAAAAAAGTGCCAGCAGGAATAGAGGGCCAATCAACAGAGGCCCGTTTAAAGAACCAATCAATAGGCTGCGCCTGTGGCTCAAAGGAGTAAGGCGCCGGCCCGATATGCCGGAGGTGGCGGATTCAAACCCAGCCCTGGCCACAAATTGCAAAAAAAAAAAAACAAACCAAAAAACAATCAATGTAAGCCAACTAGGTCTGAAGGACCCGATCAGTGCTTGCCATCAAGGTTTGGGCAGGCAGACAAGGCATAAAAGCTCCTAAGAACCAAACTGCAGCAACGATTTGGGACCCCCGTCCTCTAATAATCTGTAGCACTATCGCTTCTGCTAGCTGTAGTGGGTGACTTGATTCTTTGCTTCTGATATCTTGAGAGTGGTTCCTGGCCGGCTATACAGTTGTTAGGCTCCTGTCCTTTTTAATTCTTTTCTTAAGAATGGGAGGAACTCCAGTTAAAGAAGAAACCAGGTTTCTATCCACTTCATGCTATTTTTAAATTTTATATTTGGTTTACAGCAGAGAGAAGGCTGTCAACTTGGACTTTCAAGAACTATTCTATCTAGACAGAAGGGTACTTCCTGAGGCTATATAAAGGTTTCACAATATGTTAGGTGCTAGCAGAGAGGTGGAGCCTGGGAAATAAAATTTTTATAAAACAAAGGGCTAAAACAGCCTGTTTGAAGGCCTAAACTGCAGAGCGTTTGGAAAATTTAAGTTCTTCTTTAATTATGGAAGCACTACATTAGGGATATTCAAAATGTGATCAGAACTTACATCAGCATCATCAAGGAAAACTTATTTAAAACGCAGATTCCTGGTAAACTCTACACCAATTGAATCCGAATCTTTGAGGGCGGAGCCAGGAAGAACCAAACCCAAGTTTTAAGCTAATTTTTCTGGTGATTCTTCTAAGGATGATGAAATAATGTCTGCTCTTGGGGCTGTCCTTTACATTTTATGTTCTAAACTCAAAGAAAACCGTCCACATTTGTTATAATTTTAATACTGTCTTTGGTTTAAATAGTATGGTACACAGAGTTCTAAGATGACTCCCAATGATCCATGCCCTTATAAAACCATATTCCCTTGACTGGGAGGGTCTTGTAAGTAACTCCTAACCAGTAGACCAGAAGTCCCCTGCCCTTTCGGTACCAGGGACTGGTTTCGTGGAAGAGAACTTTTTGGCAGGGGTTGGGGGTGATGCGAGAGATGAGGAGCAGCTGGTGTTCTATAAATACAGAAGCAGCTACCTTGGCTCCTTTGCCCATGGTCACCTCCATCTGTGCTGCCAGGTTGCTTAGTTTTAGGGAAGATAATTTTTCACCAAAGTCAGTTTTCCCATGGACAGTGGAGGGAAGGATGGGGGAATGTGTAGTGTGGGGGTAGGATATTGGGATACAGGGGAGGTGGTACTCTGTTGCAGGCCATCAGCCCATACAAGTTTGCAGCTAGACGGTTGGGGACCATAGCAGTAGGCCATGGCAAGATGGTGAGATATTATTGTCTGGATTATGTTATGTTATATAGCAAAGGGAAAGATATTTATAGATGCAATTAAGCTTCCTAATTAGTTAACTAGAGGTTACCAAACAGGAGATTAATTTGGTAGATGTGACCTAATCAGCGATGCCCTTTAGAAGAGGGTCTAGAGAACAGAGAAAAGCAGCAACAGAGGCATTTTCCTGCAGCAAACTACCATTTGTGGAGAGGGACACATGGTGGAGAATGGTGGGCAGCCTCTAGGGAGGAGGGCCTCAGTTCTCGTAATCCCAAGACTTGAATTTTATCAGTCACCAGAGAACTTGGAAGACGAGCTTGAGCCCCAGATAAGGTTACAGCACCAACCAACATCTTGGCTGTAGCCTTGTGAGATCTTGAGCAGAGGACCCAGAGATGTTGTAATTGGACTATGCATACCCAGACCCCAGACCCAAGGAAACTGTAAAGCAGCAAATGTGTGCTGTTTTATATTGCTGGGTTATACAGTAATAAAAATTATTGTAATGCAAAGAGTAGAAAACAAAATATGTTATTTTTCAAGCATTATAAATGAGTATGTCAAGTTGCTTTGAAGTCTACAGCAACATCGGGGTCCATGTGCCTGTTGGAGACTACGAAACCTTTCCAAGAGGTACATTGGTACAGAAGTTTTAAGAGTATCAGTTTTCATATGTTCAACATTCACACATGCTCTTTTCTGTGATTATTGGCCTGGAAAGCAGCTGCAATTCATGAAGCCATGGGCATGGTTCTTTTTTGCCTTTGTTTTCACCTCTGCTTTTTCTCACTTTCCAAAAGAAAGGTGTGTATTCCCACGTCTGAGGTCTTACCACACTGAAGAGTGTGGGGGTGTTAAAAACTCCAGTCCAATGAGAAATATAGGTATTGGTAATGTCTTTGCTAACCAAACCCCAATATGCCTGCTGTAGGACTTTGTGACTTTCTGTGTCATTTATATTTCTGTGGACATGAGAAACGTTATTTCAGCTGTGTGACAATGCTCCAAACTCAAATTTGTTGTTTTTTTTAAAATTTTTATTAAATCATAATTGTGTACATTGGTGCAATCATGGGGCAGAATGTGCAGGCTTCATATACAATCTGAAATATTTTCATTGAACTATTTAACATAGCCTTCATGGCCTTTTAATCACTATATGAAGACATTTATATTCTACATTTAGTAATTTTCACTTGTACCCTTGTAAGATGCACCGTAAGTGTGATCCGGCTATTTTTTATTGCAGTTTGGCCAGGGCTGGGTTCAAACCTGCCACCCTCCGTGTATGGGGCCGGCACTCTACTCACTGAGCCACATGTACTGCCCTGCATGGGTAGCTTTTGTTACCTATAAATTTCCTATCATAAAAATAAGCCAGCGTTGCAGAATATCTGTCATAGCGATGGGATGTCAGCCTAATGGCATTAAGAACCACTCTCTGAAGGATCAGGTTAGTGTCAGATTGTTCTGAAGTGATAATTAGATATCCATTGACTAACATGCTCCTCGAGCCTTGTTCTGAGAGCCTGTTGTGGGTTTTCTCCCCCTCCTCTGACCCATCCTTCTGGACAAAACCACACTTTTAAAGGGGGCAAAAAAGATCTTAAGATACAACTCCTCCTGATGGTGAATCAGCAGGCAGTAAAATCTGTCGTTACAGATGAGGGAAGCCCTCCATACCCAGCTAATTGAGTTTCAGAAAATGAATGGGAACCCGTCCTCATTTGCTGTACTTTGTGACCCTTCTAGAGAGAGGGTGGCTGAGGCCTGCATTTAATTAGAGATTTAAGCAGCCCTCTCTCCACGCCATAGCCTGGGCCTTCTGCAGCCAGTCATTCGGAACCTGGGGGTCCTCCACAGCCCAGCCTTCCTTGATAGCAGCAGCCTCACCAAAAATACACAGGCAGAAAACAGCAGCAGCCCTCTGTCCTTGCCCTCGTGATCTACTTGTCCCTGCTTCTGCCCAGCAATTAGCCATTCTTCCTCCTCACCCACAGCCAGAAGACACCTTGAAGAAATGGAAATCCGACCATGTCAAACCCTGCTGAAAACTCCCCATGGCAACTCACTGTTCTGTGAATAAATTCACATTTCCTGGCCAGGAATGCCAAGGGCTTGCACAGCCTGGACCTGCCCACCTCTCTGTCCACATCCCCTGCCGCTCTCCCTTCCTTTCTGACAACACTCAGGCCACCTGGCCTCTTTGCTGTTCCTCAGATATCCCAAGGTCATTCCTGCCCCAGAGACTTTGCAGTTACACAAAGTGCATCGTTCACTAGAGTGCTATTCATGCTGCTTGTTCCTTGTCATCCTCCTTCCGTGGAAGACTTCTCTGATCCATCCCCTCTTCCCTCACTTTCCTATGTCAATTATCACTCCCCACCCCTGTCAGTCTCCACCATGATACCCTGCCTTAAGTTCTTCTTTGACTTATCACTCCCTTGAAATTATCTTAGGTGTTTGTGAACTTATTTCTAACTTGTTTTGTTCGCTGTTCATTTGGCAGGTAATTGGGTAATAAAGACTTGAACAAATGGGTGACTCTTAGGCATTAGGCTTGAAGTAGGCAGAAAATGAGAACAAAATGGAATTTGTATTACTGTCTCACTTGTCCAGCATCAAGAAACATAACTGAAATTAGATCAGGCAAACTTTGCTGAGTTCCAGTGCTCAAACACTATTGTCAGAACCCCATCTTTCTGCTTCTTGGATTTGCTTTCATTTGAGTTGGCTTTATTCTTAGGAAGGTTCCACATTTGTGATGGCAAGATTGTCTCCACAGGTCTCATCTCACCAGTGTAGTGACCCCAGCTGAAAGAGAAGCCTCCTGGCAGGGGCTCCAGCAAAAGTCCTGGGGGATGCTCTCATTGGCTAAGCTAAGGTCATATGTCTCTCCCTTAACCAATCATAGAGGCCAGGGAGATGGGATACCCTGATTGGCTAGGCCCAGATCATGTGCCTAATCCCCCAGAATGAGAGCTGGCAACAGCCTTGTCAGAACAGGTAAATCTGAGAGAGGGGAAAAGTTTGTTCCCTCCTTTTGATATGAAAAAGCAAGGGAATGGATGCTGGGCAAAAAATAAAAATAAAACAAATGTCTGCTACAGAAATCCAAATGCAGCTTCCGCCTCAAGGGGCAAGAGGGAGGAGGGCCTTTCCCCCAGCCCTCAGCTCTTTCTGCATCCAGCACGAGATGCCTCCTTCCTGCAGAATCATTTCCCCACTTTCCTCATTTGCTTTCCCACAGTTCTCAATTTAGCAAGATCTCGTCTCAGGCATCCAGAACCTTTACAGCACTGATTTATCACTTCAAGCAATGATTTGCATTTGGTGTCTTTTCAAAAGCAGAAGAAAGAGACTCATACTGAAACCTTGCAAGCAGCCCGAAGTTAAAAGGATCTAGTTACAGAATATCAGAAATGTCCCAGCCCTGAGAGCATTGGGGCTCTGGGTTTATTTAATGCATTTCTTCCCAGCCCTGCCTCCTCAGCTAGTTTGTCTGCCAAAAAAACAAAGACTTCAGTCCTGTGGCATTTCACATCTAATATTTATAGTGTTCTAGAATTTGCAGAAGGGCTTTCTTCTCATTTATCATTGTTCCTTAGGAAACTCCAGCTTCTTGTTAGGTTAGTGGAATTGTTCTCTGCCGCCCAGACCAGGAACCCCAAGAAACCAAATGACTGATGGTGAATAATCACCCAATTCGGGACTCTTCTGCTAGTGTCAGAAGTTGGATTGAAATTCAGCCTAGCTTCTATTTTGCACCACTCAGGATCAAATTTGGATCTTGCCAAACGGCAGCCAACAACCACATTTCAACCCAAAATACATTCTGTGAGAGTTACAAGGTAGTTTTTAACATCTGGAAATTGCACCAAAAAATCCAGATCCTAAGCTTTGGTTTTTAAAAAAAAAAAAAAAAAAAGAGTGGTGATACAGATGGTGATCTCACCAATATCAGTAACATTGCTGCGTTGAAGACCATCAGTTAACTTCAGCCCACAGGAGTTAAAATTTTACTGGAACACAGCCACATGCATTAGTTTATGTACTAGATATGGCTGATTTTGCTGTATGGTTGCAGAGCTGAATAGTTGCAACAGAGACCCATTGCTGCAAAGCTGAAAATATTTACAATCGAGCCCTTTGCAGGAAAAGTTTGCTGACTCCTACCGGGAGGCACTAGCCTGCTGGACTTGTGTCAGAGCCACCTCTAGTATGCGTCAGAATATAGGCGGAGCTGAGGGCACTTCAGTCCTGAGATAACAGTGGTTTAGAAATGGTAGACGCTTATCTCTCTCATTTGACAGTTTGGGCATGAACAGTTGAAGGATGATATGGCAGACACGGCATTGGCCGCTTCAGAGATGTTCCATCACCCCAGGAGATTACCCTTGACCAAAATGGCTCCCCACCTTGTCCGCATCCAGCCAGCTGGAAGTAGGGGATACAGGGAGGCACACCCACTTCCTGTAGGGGTGGTACCACCAGTCACACACCACTCCGTGTACCCTTCCAACGCATGGAAGAAAGTACACACACAATTACAAAGGAAGCCAGTCATATCTAAATACTCTATCAAAATATTTTACAAACAGTCAAACGTAGGCTTCTTTACACATGAATAGCATGGGGTACTGTGATTTCATTGATAACTGGTAGGTCTGATAATGTCCGTGATTTTGAAGTAGCGCTGGCGTAAATGATACTTCAAGATATCTGTGTTAACCATAATACAATATAGAAATGTCCATGATTTCCGTTGGTGACAAAGTCCCAGGGATGGCTGCTACCTTGGTTTGTTGCCTTTGTTCATTAGTGGAGGGTGTGCTAGTTAGAGGTTAATTCATCTATCAACAGGGCTGAGCTCGGTGGCTGACACCTGTAATCAGCACTCTGAGAGGCTGAGGTGGGAGGATTGCTTGGGGCCATGAGTTTGAGACCAGCCTGAGCAAGAGCAACACCCCATCTCTACTAAAAATAGAAGTTAGCTGGGCGTGATGGTGTGTGCCTGTAACCCCAGCTCCTCGGGAAGGGCCACACTGGCATTCAGATTGAGGGGTTGAGTGGGAAGAAAGGCGTCCCCTCTGCAGTGCCTGGCCTGAGCCACTGGTGTTGCTTATTTGAAGGAAAACATTGAGTATACGGTTGTCCAAAAGATACAACAGCCAAATGTGTGAAATGGACATGGGGACAACTGGAATTTGGATGATGCCCGGGCCCCCTTGTTTTCCCAAACCCCCTGGTGTGTGAAATGGAGCAGATTATTTCGGGAAGGATGGAGTTTCCAAAGTGATCTATTTCGTTCTTCACTGACCTTTCCGAATTGCTCTGGCAAACATTGTTTATTGTCACTGGCTCGCTTCCCTGCTCCAGCCCGTCTTTGCTAATAGACGTGTGTCATGCTCAGCCGGCTTCTCTGTACAGCGTAAACATTCCTCCCCAGGCTCATTACTGGAGTCCCAGAGGGGCCTTGCCATTTACCAAAACGGTGTCACATCTGGTTTCTAACAACCCTTTTTATTTCTCCAGAGGCCTAGGGTTTTTTTTTCCTTTCTTTTTTTTTTTTTTAATCAAATCATAGCCGTGTACATTAGTGCAATCATGGGGTACAGTGTGCAGGCTTCATATACAATCTGAAATATTGTCTATTTTATTTTATGTTTTTATTTTTTTTATTTTTGAGACAGAGCCTCAAGCTGTCACCCTGGATGGAGTGCCGTGGCATCACAGCTCACAGCAACCTCCAATTCCTGGGCTCAAGCGAGTCTTCTGCCTCCGCCTCCCAAGTAGCTGGGACTACAGGCGCCTACCACAACGCCCGGCCATTTTTTGATTGCAGCCGTCATTATTGTTTGGCAAGCCCGGGCTGGATTCGAACCCACCAGCTCAGGTGTATGTGGCTGGCGCCTTAGCCCGTTGAGCCATAGGCGCCGAGCCACAATCTGAAATATTTTCATCCAACGATTTGACATAACCTTCATGAGATTTTCTCATTTATTATGTGAAAACATTTGTGTTCTGCATTTAGTAGGTTTCACCTGTCCCTTCTAAGATGCACCATAAGTGTAATCCCACCATTTACCCTCTCTCCACCCACCCTCCCCCTCCCCCTTCCCTCTCTTACCTCTTTCCCCATATTCTTGTGCTGTAATTGGGTTATAGCCTTCATATGAAAGCTATA
>CAUYRH010091680.1:0-10673 GCA_963574655.1 Perodicticus potto | reverse complement strand
CAAAGAAAAAGAAAACTTCATTCTTAGGGGTTTTTGAGACAGAGCCTCAAGCTGTCACCCTGGATAGTGCTGTGGCATCACAGCTCACGGCAACCTCCAACTTCTGGGCTCAAGCGAGTCTCCTGCCTCTGCCTCTGCCTCCGCCTCCCAAGTAGCTGGGACTACAGGCGCCCGCCACAATGCCCAGCCATTTTTTGGTTGCAGCTGTCGTTGTTGTTTGGCGGGCCCCGGGCTGGATTCGAACCTGTGAGCTCAGGTGTACGTGGCTGGTGCCTTAGCCCACTGAGCCACAGGCACCAATCCCAATTTCTGTGTTTTAATTCTCATTCAGGAGGCCCTTTGCAGCCAAAGTTCATCCAGGAAGGGACTTTGGGACTTGTTTTTAAAAAGTTAGGGTTATTCCCTTTAAAGGACTCTCTTTTCTCCTCTCCCACTTGGCCTGCTAGTTCCACAGCCTTGTCTCTTTGGGGGTTTGATCATTCAGCAGACACTTACTGCCCACCCCGCAGTAGGTTAGATGCTAACCTGTGCCAAGTGCAGCGAAAACAGATTCCTGATACAGTTTCAAACCCAGGGAGCAACTTGAAGTTTACCCCTTCCATAAGGATTGGTCGCTAGGGGATGGCAGAGGTTTCTGGGGGTGGCAGAGGAAGGGTCACGCTTCTGTCCTGGGCCCTTGGCCCCTGGCCATTGGCCTGCTTCAGCTGCCACTTCTCTTCCATTAATTTCTACTGTTCCTCTCCCACCCCCCTCACCAACCCCTCCCACCCACCCAAGGGAAATGGGACATTCTTCAAATTCTTAAGGGCTCACACAAGCCCTGGTTCTCTGCCACTTCCTCCCTCCTTTGGGGAGTGGGGTGGGGTTCAGAGAAGCCAGGGCCTTTAACCCCTTGATTGCTAGACCATTCCAGGCTAGATTCTAAGCCTCCTTCCCACCAGACAGAAAGTCTGGCTGAACCCAGATCCCAGTGAGTAGCGAGGGCTCCATGCCTTTTAATGTCTCTTCCTGAAGACTCTGGTAGCCTAGAATTCAGTGAGCATTGGGAGTTAGAGAAAAATCAGAGGCTTGTCCTTGTTTTCTCTGCATTTTCTCAGCTGAGGACTAAAGTTTGAGCTTACTTTTCTCACTCTTTTCTGGAGAAACAGTAGCAAGTGAGGTCATAGGGGGCCTAGAGGGGCTAGGGCAGTCCAGGAGAGGCAGAAGAAGAAGCCTCCCTCTTCCGGATGCTGATGGTGCGTCATCCTGCAGAGGCAGAGGTTCCCCTGTCTCTCTTGGCCTCTGGCCTCTGTCTGTTTCCTTTTCTGCCTTTACAGCCATGGCCTCTGCCATACCCAGTTGATCTTTGGCCCAGCTGGGGTGTTACCTGGGGTAGGCCCTGTGAAGGAGAAGATGTGGGGCCTCTGTGACCAAGCCGTCTTTCCCTCTAACTGTAGTAGCACCTTGTCCAGGGTAAGGGTTGATAGGCCAGTAAGCCAGACAGGGGGATTTGGGGATGAACCAGATGTGGGGAGTGCTCTCTGCACCTGTCTAAGCCTTGAATTCCCCATGTTTAAAAATTCCTATGTAAAGATGCTGGATTCTAGGCTTGGCGCCTGTGGCTCAACGGGCTAAGGTGCTAGCCACGTACACCTGAGCTGGCGGGTTCGAATCCAGCCTGGGCCTGCCAAACAACAACGACGGCTGCAACCAAAAGATGGCCGGGCGTTGTGGCGGGCGCCTGTGGTTCCAGCTACTTGGGAGGCGGAGGCAGTGAGCCCAGGAATTGGAGGTTGCTGTGAGCTGTGATGCCACAGCACTCTATCCAGGGTGACAGCTTGAGGCTCTGTCTCAAAAAAAAAAAAAAAAAAAAAGATGCTGGATTCTAGACCCAAGAGAGTTTACTGGGCACCTGCTATGTGCCAAGCACTGTGCTAGATGTTCACTGTCATTCTCTCTTGTTTTCTTCCTGCCTCTGGCCTCATCCTTAAGTGACACTCAGGTTCCCGAATCCTGGGGCTTCCAGGGAATAGCTTCCCCCCATCTCTGTTCTGGCCTGGCTTTGCGGACCACAGGCCTGGCTTCCTTCTCTGTAGCATCACTGGCTTCATCTTGTTTCTCTCCTTGCATTAGGCTTATTTTGGGGTGAAGTAAGGGAGAGAACACAGGCCAGAGGTCACAGCTAACCTTCCTGGTGCGGCGGCCCCCCATCCATGCAGTTACACATGTGCCCAGTGTATATGCAGATATTCTGATGCTGGGGCTGGGGAAGGGGCCCGGGGAGCCGGCTGTATGAGCTGTGCAGTGTTCTCACATTCGAGGCTGCAGCCACGCTGGCATTGCTGGACAAGGTAGAGCCCATACGCCTGCAGCCGAGGAAGAACTGCTAATCGCCATCTAATCGAATTCAAAGCTTCTAGGTGGGCGGCTGACCCTGCAGTGTTGGTTAGAGAAATATTTATGCCTTAAGTTATTTATTTTGTAAACTGAATTTTCCAAAAGTGGGGCAGATCTGGCTACTCCCTGGCTTAATAGAAACCTGTTTCTTTGTCTCCGTGCAAATAGTCTAGGAGCCTGAAGGTCAGGAGTGAGGGTGGGGATGGGGAGAAACCAGGCTGTTCCTGCTTCCTTGGAGGCTTCCTCCTTGGGGAGCTGTGGACTGGACAGGAGGACAGGAGGTGGGGTCAAGTGGGGATGGGTAGAGGTTGGGAAAGGGGGTGCGGTGGCACCTTTCCCCTCTTCATTGACTGCAACTTTGTGGGGTCCATTCTCCAGTTTCCTTGAACTATGGGGTGAAGGGCTGAGGAGAGTGGAATGGTCCCTGATTCTAGAGAACCAGGGACTCTGTTCCTACGCCTTCCCTCAGGCCTCAGATGGGGGTGGGGCGGCATCTGTGCTAGATGGGATGGGTACTTCAGAGCCTCTAATCCCAGCTGCTTTTCAGAGGTGGGATAGTAGCCTGCAAATCCAGCACGGGAGAATCCCAGCGCTCTCTGCCTCTGACTGGGAGAAGTAGGATCAGATCTCTGAGGGAGCCGGGAATAGTACCAGGGGTGGTAGGGGGAGGGGTGTGTGTATATATGTCTGGGATGGGGAAAGCAAGTGCACATGGGTAGCCAAAGTGGCCAAATGCAGCCTCCTCACCCTTGTCATCCCCAAATCTCTACACTTAGAGATGTCAGGGCCTTAAGGAACCTCAGGGATGCTGGTGCTTCTTAACATCCCCATTTTACAGATGAGGAAACTGAGGCCTAGTATTTTCATGTCTTACTCAACTTGGCAGAATCATTTCTCTTTATGTATTGCCAGCAGGGGCAGGTGCAGGCCTGAGGACTAATAAGTTCTTCCTCAAGTCTATCCTTGATCTTTTTGACTGCTTTTTTTTCTCCCTCTGGTCCAACAATGCCTCCTTGTTGCTTCTTATCCCCACCACTTCAGCAGCCCCTTAGGCCTGAGGATGGGTGAGAAACTGGGTTAGTTGGGAGGGCGCCTCCCTGCATGGGCAGTGTTCCCAGCAGGGGCAGCTCTTTCCAGAGGCAGGATGTGGGGGCTGGTTTTTGTTTTTTTTTTTTTTCTTTCCCTTTTGGTAAAACCAAAAGCACCTTGTTGCTTTAGTTGATGTATTTTTGCTCCTCCTTGAACACAAAGCTGTGGTTTTTGAAGGGGTCCAAGCTTGGAAGAGGTGAGGTTACATGTAGGAAGGGAAAGCTGGGCTTTGGGATCTCTGGTCTCTTCTTGTTCTGCCTCTGGAATGTAGGTAATGACAGGACAGGGGAGTGAGGCTGGTGTCCTACAAGCTGTCCTTGTCACCTGTGAACGTATAAACTTTGTAGCTTCTCAGTACCCTCTTTGCCCTTGTAGTCCCTCCAAGCAGGAAGGTGACTCAGAGGTCCTAAGAGATAACTCCCCTTCTGGGACAGAGGCCACCTCCCCTAGATCCCCACAAGTCATTATCTGGCCTCTTGAAAAGTGCTGAGGAATAAACAGGTCCTAATTTGAGTGGCTGAGAAACTGCAGAGTCTGTCATTGTGGCCCATCTTGGAAACAGAAGATGGAAACAGGTTGGGTTTGTACTGCTCCCGCCCTGTCAAGCACATCTTCCCCCAGTGCTCTGAGTGGACTGGGGTCCACTTGGCAGAGAGGTGTCAGCCTGCCCTGAGCTGGCTGGGCAGCTGTGGTGTAGGATGAGAGTGTGTTGGACAAGGTCTTTGCCTTTGACACTCAGCCTCAGTTTCTTCATCCATAAAACAGGCACAGTGATAATGCTTGCCTTTCCCATCTCAAAGCCTTGTAACAGGTTTCAAGAGAGAATGTGCATGGCACATAGGGCCCTCCCTTCTAGAAACATAAAGGATGTGGCTTTGTGTGCCTACAAATTCTCCTGAAGGTCTAGCTTGCCCCAATAGCAGAATGATTATATTGCCTGGTCACTGTTCTCACCCACTTCTTTTTGACCAAGAGAGGCATTTTCCTGGGGTTTTTGCCTCATGGATGCTGGGTCCCTTCCCCTGCCCCCCTCCCCTGCATCCTATCCTAGTGGACTGGCTCCATCCCCCCCACCTCAGAGGCTGATAGCGGGGAGGAAGGGTATGGAGAGACATTTGCCAAGTCTGATGATTTGGAATGATTAACCAGGGGCCAGGCCCAGACCAGCCCACGGAGGGACAAAGAGCAGCTGTACTTTGGACTCTGTTCCATACCTCACCCTGACCCTTGCTCCCTCACTATGCCCCCAGATTATGGTGGGCCCTGGGTTTCAGAGGTGTCACTAGGTGGCCCCTTGTTTGACTTAGCCCCCCCACACATCCATCTATCCCACACACATCCATTTGTCCCTACTGGGATCTGAGCGTAATGGGTCAGGGAGTTTCAGCTTGAGGACAGAGTAGAAGGGAGAAGGTAGAATTCCAAAACATTGTTTCTGGAAGAAGGTCAAACCAGTTGGAGCCCTCTTCAGAGCCAGTCATGGTTGGGGGAAGGGCACAGTACTACCATTCTTTTTTTTGTTTGTTTTTTTTGAGACAGAGCCTCAAGCTTTTTTGAGACAGAGCCTCAAGCTGTCACCCTGGATAGAGTGCTATGGTATCACAGCTCACAGCAACCTCCAATGCCTGGGCTCAAGCGAGTCTTCTGCCTCCGCCTCCCAAGTAGCTGGGACTATAGGCGCCCGCCATAATGCCCGGCCATTTTTTTTTTTGGTTGCAGCTGTCATTGTTGTTTGGTGGGCCCAGACTGGATTCGAACCTGCCAGTTCAGGTGTACATGGCTGGCGCCTTAGCCTGTTGAGCGACAGGCGTCGAGCCCTTTTTTTTTTTGTAGAGACAGTCTCACTTTATCACCCTCGGTGGAGTGCCATGGTGTCACACAGCTCACAGCAACCTCCAACGCCTGGCCTTAGGCGATTCTCTTGCCTCAGCCTCCCGAGTAGCTGGGACTACAGGCGCCCGCCACAACGCCCGGCTATTTTTTTGTCGCAGTTTGGCCGGGTTCGGGTTTGAACCCTCCACCCTCGGTATATGGGGCTGGCGCCCTACTCACTGAGCCATAGGCGCCGCCCAGTGCTGCCATTCTTATGCCCTCCCTTCTAGAAACAAACCCATGGCACCTGTCTTCTCACCTAAATTGTCTGCAAGGATCCTGCAGACATAATCTCCTGGCTTTGCCCTCCTGGGCTCTTCCTTAGTTAGAACCCCACTGCTGACTGTGTCTCTCCCCCACCCCCATAGACCTCTCTCCCTTTCTCTCTCCCCCCTCTCTCCCTCCCTGGTCCTTCCTCTCTCCCTCCCTCTCTCCCTCCCTCTCCCTCCCTCTCTCTCTCTCCCTCTCTCTCTCCCTGTCCCTCCCTCTCTCTCTCTCCCTCTCTCTGCTCTTGCTGCTCTCTCCTCTCACTGCTCTCCTGCCTGCAGCTGAGATGAGGTTGCCATGGGAACCTGAAGCTCACTGAGCAGGGGGAGGGATAGGCAGAGTTGTCTCACCAGGGCTGGGGGCTGTGGGGAGGGGACAGGGTTGACCCAGCAGGAGGACTATAGCCCATGCTGCACGTCTGCCTGCCTTCCTCTGCTGGGGTTGGGCTTAGGGGGCTGGGGTAGGAAATCGAAGGTTCTGGAGCCCTCTTTAATCTAGTTAATCTGATGCAGGATTAAAATCCTCCCCCTACCCTTGCCAAGTTAAGCTGAGTCAACGTCTAGGCTGGTTCATCCCTTCTTCCCTTCTGATGGGATTAGTGGTCTGACTGTGGGAGCCTGAGATCTGGGGATACTGGTGGTTCCAAAGAGAGGATGAAGTACCTGCCAGTGCCAACCGAGGCACTTATACCGCATGTTGGAGGGGCTTAGACCTTCTGGTGGGTGCGGGGTGACGGAGCAGAGGGACACAGTAGGAGGTGTGTGAACATAGCATGAGTGCAGCTGCCACATGTGGACCTGCTGGCCTTGGTGTCTAGGAGACGCCTGTCACCGAGGAGGCCACACCTGTGTATTCACTGAGTGGGAGGCACAGTGCCGGCATAGCCTCAGGACTATGGAGTGGCCAGGGCTGGCCCTCCATTCCATCTCTGTACATTCCAGCAAATGGGAAACCCTAGTGTTTGCAGACTGGCTCCTGAAGACGTGTGTTTGCAGAGCCTTTAGCCACTCTGGCCCTGGTCCCCCAGCCTGCCTCCACTTCCCCACTAAATGCCCACCGGCGCTGTCTCCTCAGAATTGATCATGTTCTGGGCCAGAGCTGCCTGGGGGACCCCTCCACCTGCTGCCTGCATCTGTCTGTACTTATAGATGCCCTCTTAGCTGTAGCCCTTACCCCATGACACCTTCAGCATGGCTTTTATTTTGGGGGGAGATGGTCTCTGAAGCCCTCCCTCATAGGCCTCAGGGCCAACAGTTCTGCTAGAGATCTTTTTTTTTTGAGACAGAGCCTCAAGCTGTCACCCTGGATAGAGTGCGGTGGAATCACAGCTCATAGCAACCTCTAATTCCTGGGCTCAAGCGAGTCTCCTGCCTCTCAGGTAGCTGGGACTACAGGCGCCTGCCCCGGTCATTTTTTGGTTGCAGCCGTCATTGTTGTTTGGCGGGCCCGGGCTGGATTCGAACCCGCCAGCTCAGGTGTACATGGCTGGCGCCTTAGCCCGTTGAGCCATAGGCTCCGAGCCTGTGCTAGAGATCTTTATTTCAGTCCCTCTACTCTTTCTGGTCTCCAGGAACAGACTCCCAGTTGATCCTCCTTTCTCCAGGAATTCTGAAGGGAGCTCCTTGGCTGTAGGTGGCCCTGGCTGCGGGGAGACCAGACCCCAGCCTTAGCCCTGGGTTCATCATGGGCCGCGTCTGTTGCCAGCTGTAGGCATCTGTGTTTGCTTTTCCTCATCTGATTCCCTCCCCCTGCTAGGTAGCTGTGAGCCTGGGCTGACCTGGGTGTCTAGGACCCAGCACCCTGGCATCCTATGGGGGCTGGGGACAGGCCACTGCCAGAATCACTGGGGCTGGGGCAGTGATGCTAGACAAAAGGGAAAAGGATTTGCCAAGGTCAAATCCTTGCAAGGCAGTGGCAGGACCAAAGCCCAGTAATGTGTTCTTTCTAGGCATACCTCCCACTTGGTTGAGTTCTCCAAAGCTGTATCCTGCCCTTCACAAGGTAGCCCAGAGGGAAGTCGTGTTTTTATAGGACTCAGGGTGGCGTGGGTAGCTGGAGAACATGCCAGGTAGATGGGCAGCTCATGTCTAGCTCTTGGGCTTGTCTGCCAACCAGGTGGGCCATGCCTGGAAAGAGGTCCCAGGAGGTGGTCCATCTCTTACCCAGGGACAGCGTGTGAGTCAGGGATCTGCCATGGTCACGGATGTGGTAGGATGTGGTTGGTTACCCAGAGCTAAAAATGGCCCGACTTCAGGCTCCTACTTGAAAAAAAACACACTCCAGTCCCCAAAATAATTGGGGCCCATGCAGACCCCCAACTGTTTCTCATGCTAGTACATGGACACCGGCTGCCAGGATTTAGGGCTGCCTCTCTTGCAGCTGGTTTGAGGGATTGTGATGACCTGGGGGATAGAAGTGGCCCGAATTCTAGTCCCCACACAGTTTTAATGCCTGGTGTGACATTTCTTTATTCAACAGATATTTATTCAGCACCAGCTACTATTCTGGGAACTTGAGAGAAATGAATGAGCAGGAGACCGAAAAAAAAAAAAAAAAAAAAACCTCCTCTCATGGGGAAGTAGTGGGGAGAGATGATAATATACCATTGTGGTAACTAAGTTAATCATGAAGACTGCCAAGTGAGAAGTGCTGGGCACTTCTCTTCTGTAATGTGGGGGTTGAACTGGACTGTCCTAGAGGTGGGTGCAGGATTGGCCTTGTCGGCTGGCCAGACTTCTGCTGCCTCTGAGATAGCCCTCTTGCTGGGAGTCAGGACACACTGGTCTATCTCATATCTGGGGATCAGACAGTTTAGTTTCATGTGCTGGGCTTGGAAGATATTGAGTACAAATCTGGCTGTGTGCATTGGCCACATTGTTCAATCTGTCAGGCAAGGGAGACCCTGACAATACTAGTCACATGCGGGTGCTATGAGAGCTTGATGAACTAAGGCCCATAAGCCCTTAGCACAGGGCAAACAGTCACCATTGTTTGTGGGTTGAGCATCCCTAATCTGAAAAATCTGAAACTGAAGTGCTCCAAGATCCAAAAGTTTTTGAGTGCTGACCTGACACCATAAGTGGAAAATTCCGCATCTGACCTCATGTAACAGGTTGCAAAGAGCAGCCAAAACTTCGCTTCATGTACAAAAATCTTTTTTTTTTTTTTTTTTTGGAGGCAGATTATGTTGCCCTCAGTAGAGTGCTGTGGCATCATAGCTTACAGCAACCTTAAACCCTTGGGCTCAAGTGATTCTCTTGTCTCAGCCTCCCGAGTAGCTGTGACTACAGGTATCCACCACAATGTCTGGCCATTTTTTAGAGACGGGGATCTCCCACTTGCTCAGGCTGGTCTCAAACCTGTGAGCTCAGTCAATCCACCTGCCTTGGCTTCCCACAGTGCTAGGAATCCTTGGCTTCCCTAGCCGTGCTAGGATTACAGGCCTTGAATTTTGTGTTTAGACTTGAGTTCATTCCCCAAAACGTTTCATTACGTATATCTTCTAAAATCTGAATCAAATCCAAAATCCCAAACACTTCTAGTCCTGAACATTTTGAATATGGGATACTCAACCTATATTCTTACCTGTTACCACAGGTGACCTCCTTTCTGGCCTCAAGCTGGTCTTCCTGCCTACTCACCCATTAAATTGGATTTTATTAGCTCTTTGAAATACCACTTGTAATGGCTGTGGGTATCTCTCACCACTTCCTCCAGGAAGCCCTCCTAGATAGGCGTCCCCTCCTGTTTCCCTCTTGTCCTTCCTCTGCTCAGCTGGTCTCCATTTCTGTTATTAGCTGAAAGCATAGTCCTAACCCCTTGCCCATCTTCTCCCCTGTCTGGCCCAGTACCTTCAACCTCCTTTTGTGGTAGATTTTAAGACATGGAGTATCCTCAAACAAGGGTGATTTGAAACCCTCAGAGTGTCCCAGTAGCCTTCAGGGCAGTTCTACATGGCTGGCTGGCTGCTTGGGCCTGCTGTGTCTTCCCAGGTCAGCCAGCCCCGGCAAACTTGAGAAACACTTGCCTCCACTCAGCCATGGCAGTGGGCACTGTGGTCCTGTTGCCAACGCTGGGGCAGGGCTGCCCAAGTTGAGAGTAAGTTCCTAGCAGAAAGCCAGAGCTTGTCGAGAAGCCCTCTCCCTAGAGTGACCCCACTCTTTTTTCTGTCCCGCAGACACTACCCCAAGCAGTCCTTCA
Source organism: Perodicticus potto (assembly GCA_963574655.1). Lineage (NCBI taxonomy): Eukaryota > Metazoa > Chordata > Mammalia > Primates > Lorisidae > Perodicticus > Perodicticus potto. The sequence goes on along the minus strand of CAUYRH010091680.1, from coordinate 869 downwards.
CTATGGTGGCTGACACCCCGGAAAACCTTCGCCTCAAGCAACAGAGTGAGCTCCAGAGTCAGGTGAGGGGGCAGCCGGTGCTGTGGCCCGGTGGGAAGGGGAGGCTGTTGTAATGCCCCGGTTTGGCAAGGGCTCCTTCCTCCTGTGGTTACCCTGCAAGGCCAAGTTGCTAAAATCCTAGCGCTAGCTTTGGCTCTCTGCCTCCAACCCCAGTTACTTCATATATCTCGACTTTATCAAAGGAGTAGAGGAGAGCATGCCTGCTTCCTACATAAAGTAGGTTGGAGAGGTGTGAGTGCCTGCCCCTTTCTGTCAGCTCTGGGGGCCACCCAGGCCCGCCTCCTCCCCAAAGCTGTTTTCCCCTCCTTCCTCTGCATTCGTACCCACCCACAAAGGAGGGGTTTGGGGCAGACCTGGGAGCTCGCCTCTCAGGCCCAGGCTCAGGCTCATGCCTGTCTGAGGTTATACTGTTCACCTTCAGCAGCCTTGCCCCAAACCTTCTGTGCCTATTAGAGGGCAAGGAGACAGGTTCTTGGCCCAGGGAGAACTAGATCTTTTTTTTTTTATTTTAAAGATAGGGTCTAGCTCTGTCACCTAGGCTGAAGTTCAGTGGCATCATCATAGCTCACTGCAACCTCAGACTCTTGGGTTCAAGTGATCCTCCTGCCTCAGCCTCCCAAATAACTAGGACTGCAGGCACCTGCCACCATTGACAGCTAATTTTTTAATTTTTTTTTTTTTTTTTTTTGAGACAGAGCCTCAAACTGTCACCCTGGATAGAGTGCTGTGGCATCACAGCTCACAGCAACCTCCAATTCCTGGGCTCAAGCGAGTCTCTTGCCTCCGCCTCCCAAGTAGCTGGGACTACA
>CAUYRH010091678.1:0-38053 GCA_963574655.1 Perodicticus potto | reverse complement strand
TTTGATTTTGACCCAAGTACATTACTTACACATTAATTTTTAATTTAACTTGTTTATATGTTGTTTAGGATATGGCATCCTCATTTACAAGTGAAATATGTGTGTAATTTCCCTTTATAATAATATATTTTCTCTAATTTTTATATCAGGTATATCCAGATTAAGTAGAATGATTTTGAAGTATTTCTTCTTTTTCTATTGTCTATAAGATTTGGCATGATCTGTTTTTTGAAATTATCTTTTACTTTTATTTATAAATATTAGTTGTCTATTTTTTAAGACTTTGGAAAAAAGAAAATAAGAAGAAGTTAACTGATGACTCCATACTGAGCCTCAGAGTCAAAGCATTCTATAATAGACATATTCTTATCTAACAATGTGACTGTTAATTTCTTTGCATTTTATTATTATCATTGCTTAATATTTTGATGCAGCAATCGTCTGATTTCTTTTCTGAATGTATTTATCTTCGTTCATTCTTTACGAGGTTTTTGTTTCTAGTCCATATCTTCAACATTGTTATTGTTATTAAATTTTAAGCCTTTTTAATTCTGTGAAGGCAAAAAGTGGAAACCTAACAAACACATCTATACGTTAAAAAAAAAAAAAGACAAAGCATCATAACCACTGGAATTAGACGAAAGGCTGTTCTGGATTTCTTTAAAAGTGTATTCACTTTGTGCACCTACTGGCAAGCTAGTGTTTAACATATTGCTCTTCTAAGCTGGTTTTATGTTCTTCAAGGAGTTGTTCTTCGTTGTAAATATATGTATTTAGTTCACTTTATTTTAAAGTATTATGTACGTATTTTCTATTAGAATTGTCTTGTCATTTCAAATCTTTATGATTTTCAAGAAATCCATGCAGGGAGTCTCATCTCTGTAACAGCTGGTCATCAAACCATCTCACACTGACACATTGTAGTAATGAAAGGCCCACCTTTCCAAATGCATGCCAATTCAATGGTGCAATGAATGTTTTATAGATTCTTAAATACTTTCTATTCTGGTGATCAAATGAAAATTACATACAAGAGGAAAACAGTTTTTGGATACATAGCTTAAAACTTAGCTTATAATTTTATCCTTTATGTATTTATAAGTTATGTAATCATTTGTACATTACACAATTATGTAAAAAATATTACATAATTTATAAACATATATCATATTATCTTTCTTACTCAAAACTTGGAGAATAACTTGTTCTCCAAATGCAGAACTTTATTATAGCAGAAAAGCTATGTTGAAAATTAAGCATGATCATTAAATAGTTTGATTTCCATTATAAATATGTGGTAAATGGTGATTCAGTATCATTTAAAAAGACTTTGAAATTATACAGGGCTGAATTCCATAGAAATTTGCTGCTACGTTTAATTCAAGGAGCTACAGAGTATGATAAATTGGATCATGTTTGGCAGAAAAGCAGAGATTATTGACCATCCTGGACACTTGGCTATGACAGGTAAAAATAATTTGGTCTAGAAGCAAGAATGTTGGAACAATTGTTTTAGGATAAGGAAATTCAAACAAAATTGCTTTACCAAAAGTTGGACATAATTTATTAATTCCCCTTTTTAACGATAATAACATTATCATCTTATTGAACATCTGTTAGGTTTCAGGCAGTCTTCTAGGAGACAGATACGGTGTTCAGACAGAGATATTATCTGTCCTCATAGAACTCATAACCTGTGCTACTGTAATTTCTAACCTATGATGTTTCCAGCCTTCTTAAATACCTATAAATTCATTGTGTTACACTGTGTCAGGAATAAAAAGTTTTATGGGACCATTTAGTTAAAGCCAGAAAAGTGGAAGGCCAAGATTTGTTAGTAGAAATATCTTATGCCCATGTGTGCAAGTCTAAAATCAGAGCTCTTCCCAGGACCTACAGGCAGAGGATAATTTCCATGGAATCTATTCGTTAGGAGCTCTGGAACAACAGTAATAATTTGAGGAGGAAGATGATACAGAAGAAGGGAGTAACTATATTATCTAATATTTAAAAATGAAAAGAACGACAATGCCCTGAAGCTTTTAGACAAACGACCAGTTCACATCTATCCGTTCACTCCCTTTCCCCACGTGTATTAGCAGGCGTGTAATGTAAGAGTTCAGCACACGTGTTTTGGCCCCAAAGTGCTAGATAATTGGACTGCCAGGTTTCCAATTTTGCTTTACCACTTCTGGCTGTGTTATATTAGGCTTTGCCTCAGTTTCCTTAGCTAGAAAATTAGAATAGCAATGCACATTATTCAGAGGGTTGGGAGAATTCAGAGCATTAATATCCATAACCCTGCTGAAAGCAGAGCCTGTCACGATAGTCCTTTGTTTTTGAAGTCATGTAATTAATGGGATCATTGTACCTGTAGCACCATGTTTTATGATTACACATAAACTCACAAACTCCTTACATGGGTAACTGTCATCTGGAATAAAAATAATAATAAAAGAACAACTATGGTTGTCCTAGGCAATACATTTGTGCCTGGTGATCACAATCACTCAGCTTTGTGAATTCAAGGAAAGCAGAATATGACTGTAGAAGCTTCTTTTCTCCATTACATTCAAGGCTTCTAGGCCAAAAGCAAGCAGAAAACAGAAAGGTACATGAAGTCTATTTTACAATGGTTTGACTTTGCTGTTGTGATTACTTAAGGCAATACGTGAGCCATAGTAACACTTGTTGTGTGATTTATTTACAGCAGTGGTTCTCAAATGGGGGCACATTTCCCCTCTTTCCCTGTGGGAAGCATGTTGGGGCCTGTGGTTTTGACGGAGTTGAGAGGCACTGCTGTTGTTCGGTCCTCAGTTGCCGCAGATGCTGCACTGTATTTGCACAGCGAAGTCCTGTACAATGACTGACTATCTTGTTCTGCATGACTTTCTAATGCTCCATTGAGTATCTGTATCAGTGAAAGACCTGTTCATAAATAACCAAGCCTAACAGAAATGAATATTTTTGTGCCTGGAGTTAGTACACACAGGTTTTCCCAGTAAAGCAGCCACCATACAGTTTGAGAACAGATTGCACTTCATTTTGTTAAGAACTTTACCAAGAGTCATGCACCATTTCTCAAAATCATATTACCAAAGGTACCGTGTTTCTCCAGTTTTGAGGTGTAATAATACAACCAGGTGGATCAATTTACATTGGCATCTGTAGCAGTCATAGTGGTCATACAGGAATAAGCATCTATCTGTTTCATTATGGCTACCAGCATAGATGTGTCTAAACATCTGCAAATTAAATGTATAGAATATATTCACTTTTTAATTTTCTCCTTCAAATTGCACTTAAGTATGATATACATACACACACATGTATATTTTTAAATGATGTGTTGGTAGGTTATATTATCTATTAATTTTATATCAATAGAATAAAAGTGGGAAGATAAGAATACTTGTTTCTATAAAACTAGGTACTGAGTCTGATGAGCTTGAAAACCAGTGACTAATAGCCTTGCACCCAGATGGATAGTTCTTAATTTTAAACCGTTTCTAGGAATAGATAGTTGTCCCCCTTTAACATGTATTTTTTGCAGTGTTACACATGTCAAACTTTTCTTACCTTTAATTATCATTTGTGTGGGCTCAGTGCCTGTAGCACAGTGGTTATGGTGCTGGCCACATAGTCCAAGGTGGGTTCAAACCCGGCCCAGGCCAGCTAGACAACAATGACACTGCAACAAAAAATGGCTGGGTGTCATGGCGGGCACCTATATTCCCAGCTACTTGGGAGACTGAGGCAAGAGACTCGCTTAAGCCCAAGGGTTTGAGGTTGTTGTGAGCTGTAATGCCATGGCACTCTACCAAGGAGAACATAGTGAGACTGTGTCTCAAAAAAAAAATTATCATTTGTATGTGCATGTGAGAGAGACAGTGTGTCCAATGATAATCAGTGAAGCAATTAATTAAATATTTCAATGATTCAATTTAATGTACACATTACTTGCTTTGTATTTGTTTTATTTTACTAAAACTTAAACTGATAAAAATGCCAAATGCTAGAGTAATTTCTTGAGTAGTTTCTCCTTAATTATTTTAGATAATTTAAGAATATCATTAGACACATGTTTATGGGCTACAGTGGGCAACAATGAGGCTGGCAGAGTTAGAAACCTGATTATCAACCAGATGCATGATCTTCCAGGTCATTTAATAAATCATTTTAAAGTTTGCTTAATAAAAACAGTACTTCATTACAGCTACCCTTTAACTTCTCTGATTACATTGTCATGTTTTTACAAATGGCTGTGCAAAAATTCTGAATTTAAATCTTTGCAGCGACATGGGAAAGTCTACACTTGCATTTATATTTTCAATCCTGATAATAGTCTTATAAATGAAAACAAAAGCAATAAAACCAGCCATAGAATGTTATGAAGCAATCATTACAGAACTGTGGGAAATTGATTATGCACAACATCAAAACCTTTTAGAATTGACTTTATAAGGAAAACCTTATTAAGAGAAACACTATTGGCAAAAGGAGGAATATGAAAACAACAGGCATCTACATGACAACTAGTGGAATAGAAAATGGAATATAAATGTCACATTAAAATGCGAACTGAAAAAATACAATGTTGTGGTTTGTGCTGCAATGTGAGTATTTTAATGGAGAAGAAAGTCTTGAAATGACATAGAGATGAACTAGATGCCTAAGATTCATTTTCTGTGATTATTAATGAATGACTGTATTCCATTTCAGAACTGTGCCTTCCAAAGTATTTTCACTTTTTATGCCCTTTCTCTAGTAAGGTATTTTCCAGCAGACTGTGTGTGTGTGTTGGGGGGGTAGAGTGGGGGCTGAGGTCCTTTGCAATTAGAAGACAAAGTAATACAAAACCATACAGAGCACCATGCAGCAAGTTATGGAGTGAACACAGCAGCACGCGGCAGCTTATTTCAAGACTTGGAGTAGGATTCAAAATTTTGAATTTTTGTAAATTCTGATCTTATAGACTCAGGGAAGGTTTCAAAAAAATAAAAAGGTCACATTTGCTTATTTGGTGAACTCCTAGAATTCCTCTCGAAACGATTTGAGATTTTGATGGAGTCAAGAAAACAATGGGGAAAGGCTCGACCCATCATTGTCAGTAAGGGAATTCTATTCCAAGAACATAGTTTATCTCTCAGATCCCTTGGTCTGATTTGTAGTTCTGTATGTGCATGCGTGTATATATACATATTTTAACATGGATCCCTCCACGAATTTGCGTGTCATCCTTATGCAGGAGCCATGCTAATCCTCTGTGCCTCGGAGCAAGCACTAGTTCCGCATTTTTTATAGGCTGAGGGATACAAAGACCTGGACCCATGTTTTTATGTCCGGTCCTCTCTTTCCATCTTGGGGATGTGGGCTTTGCTTTAATTCTCAGCTTTTTTTTATTTTTTTTTCTTTTTTGCCATTTTCATGTTGTTTAACAGTATCTTATTGGTATGTAAATTATGTTAAAGTAAAATGCACATATACGAAGTACTGCATGATGATTTTGAATGTATATACACTTGTGAACACTCCAAGATCAAGGTGTTATGCGTGTCTAACACCAGATATCCTCATTTTCTTTCTTCCTCAGTCCTCACCCTCCCCAACCTGACCCCAGCAACAACTCTTCTGATTTCTGTCTTGACAAATTAGTTCTGCATGACCTTGAACTTCTTATAAATTATATCATAAGGTATTTATGCTTTGTGTTTGGCTTCTGTTGCTCAATTTATACTGTTAAAGTTCATTCATGTTGTTCACGTACCAGGAGTTAGCTGTTTAAAAATCTAAGGAGAAATGTATATCAACAGAGCAATGGTTTAAAGAACCCCCACTAGAACCCTGAATTCTTAAATCTTACTGCTAGTACTTGAGCAAACTCAAATTTCAAGTTGAGACTTTCTGATTTCAAACTTAATACTTTGTTTGTGTGTGTGCTTTTCATTACCGTAGTTGCGTCCATGACGCCTGTTTGTCAGGACCAGAGGGCATATGACAGTGCAGAGAAGAAAAAAAATCTAGGATTTGATTTTCAGGCAGTGATTCTTATTTTTTTCATTGACATCATTAGTTGTATTGAGGCCCAAGGACAGCAGACTTCAAAACCACAGATTTGGGCAGGGAAAACCACAAGTATAGCAAAAGTCCAAATTGATTGAAGAACGAAGTTTAAAGTCAAGAGAGCTCACGTATTTTCTGACATTTTCCGTCTTTCCTCTTAGGGTGTATTCCTTGTTTTTGTATCAATATCTGTGTAGCATTTTTGACTATAAATAGTAATCCACAACTGTTGCCTTTGTTATTTCTCTATCATTAATCAAACCTCTGTCAGAAATTCAGCCTTAAAAAATAAGGACAGTCTTACAACATGCAATAGTCTGCATTTAAAGACATTATAGGTGAAATAAGCCAGTCCCAGAAGGACAAATACTTGATGGTCCTTCTCATGGGAGGATCTAAACAGCCAGACTCATAGACTCGGAGAGTAGAATGACGGTTGCCGAGAGCTGGTGGGAGGGAGAAATGGGGAGTCTGAAATTTCACTGATGCAAGATGAGTAGGTCTTGGAGATCCGCTGTACAACTGTGCCTATAAATAAGTTATCAGATGCCAAAAAAATCTGTTAGGAGGGTATATTCATTTGAAGAGCTTTTAGAATAAAAGAATGACCTACTTAAACTTCAATACGAACTAAAAAATGTAAATTCAATTGTACTCTTTAAAGATGAAACCTTAGAAGAAAATATCAACAGAAAACCCTATCAATAAATAATTCCTGTTATGCATAGGGAGTAAAGTATCATCAATAAGAAAATAAACAAACAAACCAATTAATTGTTTGAAAAGAATATTAGTAACCAGGAAGCAAGGCCTGAGATCTGGACTATTTCAACAATGTGTTTGGTCTTTGTTGTGCTTCTATATGACCAAAGTGACATGGGTCAAGCAATAATTCAGATATGAGATTTGAAGCATTTTGTTTACTAGTAAATATACTTGTTTTGGAATAGCACATTACAGTAAGAAATCCAAAACATACTTGGAGAACATTAAAAATGCTTTAGGGAATAAAAGTATATCTTCCTAGGCTATGTTGTAGTTTCTCCATCGTGGTGATGGTAGCATCAATGAATCCTGTGGAAAAATACTCATAGGGAAATTATTTTCCACCTCCCCTTGTGATTTCTCATTTGGTCCAATGCTTCTGGCCTCCCTCCAACCTCTGTCTGCCACCAATCCCAGCCATTCCCACTCCTACCCTCACACACTCAGGTTTCTAAATTTGATCCTCACAATAGGTTTGGCAGAATGCATGAGAACTCAGAATGTATCGGGGGAAACACTGAAATAAAATGGACCCAGGAGTTTTCTGAGCAGGCCTCTCATCTTGATACTCTGCTGGCTGGATGTGAAGCTACTGGTCCAGTGGGAGTTGAACAGACTCACACGCCCCGTGCCGTGTTTGAGGGATCCGTGTGGACCAAACAGCTGCTATGTTTGCCCACAGTTTCTCCTGCAGTGGGACACGACTGGACTCTCCTAGGTCAGAAGCAAAGCTCTGATTGATCTCACAGGGAGTTTTGCCAGTGAAAGGACTACAGTATCAGGCTCCTGACATCAAGCTGATTTTTTACAGGACGGCCACAAATCAGCCAGTTTCTTCAGCTGTGTACCGGAGAATAGGGAGGGGACTACACGGTGGCTGAGAAGAAGGATTAGGATAACTGATTCTGCTTTACCTGAGTGACAAGTAAATGCATTAAGAAACTGAAACATCATAGGAATCAAACAATGCATTACAAAATTTTATAATGAAAATATTCATTATGCTTTTTGAGGCAATTTGGTCTGGAAAGGAGGGGTTGTGTGTGTGTGTGGGGGTGCATGGGCGTGTAGGCTGTGTGGTGTGTCCAGAACATAGAAACTTTTCCATTTGATATATAACTTTCACATTTGATATATGAACACCTCTTTTCTTCTTCTCTATGAGGAAAATGTGTCCCATTGTCACTGCTGTTGACTATTATTTTGGTTCCACCATGCAAGGCCTCTTGTTCACAGTCCGTAACACCCCCCCCATGTCACCCCATTGCTCTTACGATGTGTTAAAAGGAGTAATGAGGAAGGAGGCGGTTGGGCCCCCACAATAAATGTATCTTAACAATCGATGTCATTCAGAGATTTCTTTGTTCAGGAATTCACATGAAAGGAACATTAGGAATAACTTTTTTTCTTTGAAGAATCAATGTTTTAGATTATCTAAGATTTTTGAAATTTCATTATCGAGTACACATGCACACATGATCTTTGTAAATACAAAATTTAAATTGAATAACAATATACATGCTAGTAACTTTAAAAGAGAAATTTCCTTTTTTCTCCTGTTTCATCTCTTCTCTTTTCTCCCTGTTGCTATGACTCATATTCAGTAGTTTATTTTCTCCTGGCCTTATATAATCACAAAACCTTGCCAATCCCCGCTCTATCTACTATACTAATATCATCATCAATCTGTTGTGGACACGTATCTGACGTGTAGGAAGGTCATTTTGCTATTATTTTACAAACACTGGCTCTTCGTACACAACCTCTTCTCGGTGGAATTCTTTCTCAGTGCCAGTGTGAAACTCCCCATGCCAAATTTCACCATCTAAGTGGGAGGTGTGAGGCAGATTAGTCCTGCAGAGGATAGGACTCATTTACTCTTCTTCACTGGTGTCCTTGGCAGGAGACTCGGGGTCGTGTGAGACAATTCTAATTAGTAAATTTGGCTCCAAGGTACTACTCCCAGTGCTTTTCTGGGACTGAGCTCACTGTTCCTTTTGAAAGTACCGAGACCAGTTAATCTTGTTCAGAGGACACTTCTCTGAAAGCGCCCGGGTCCTGGTGTTGGGGCTTCTCACTTGGCAGAGCTGCAGTCCTCTCTTCCTGGGCGTGCACACTCGGCTGGACAGGGGCAGACCGCTTCTGGAATAACCACCTCATAGGAAGAGGCGTAATGAACATAATGCGGCCTGGCAGTATCAGATAGCATCTGGAAAGCTGGAAAGTCCCTCGAAGCTCAGCCTGTTCAATGGCCCCAGCCTCACTCCTGCTGAGCACAGGCCGGGAAGGAGTCCTTCTGTCTGACACTGTGGGGAGCCCTGTCTCACGCCTGCTTTGGGTGCCATGAGATCCACATTTCTGGCAATCTGGCCTCTCCCTGGGTTCTTTGCCCCCATCCAGTAAGAGTTTTTCTTCTTGTCGGTGCATTCTCAGCAGAATGAGCCAATCCCTTGATTACCCTGAAGTTGGAAACAGACATCCCCGCTCTCTTCCGCTCTTTCATCGCATCTTCCTCAAGTGGAAAAACTGCAGTAACAACAAAATCCTGGCACTCCTGTTGAAAGACACCAGGAAACCTTCTGTAGTTTTCACTTACGATACTTTTTTACTCCCTTTAGTAAAAGGTCCATTAAATTCTCTGCAATTCTCACTGTTTACAATAAGATAGATTATGCCCATTTCCTTTCTATTAAAGAAATGATTTGATCTTGCATAAATAAGAAGAAAGCAATCGTTACAAAGGTCAAAAACCACTATCTTCCTCTATGTTTTTAGACCTATAAAAGGGAAGACAGTGGGGATTAGAATGAGAACACGGAGAAGCTGTAAGGAATGTGACTGATGGATTAGAATTGTTAGAGAGACTGAAGAACCAGTTCCTTCAGGAGTGTGGTTGCGTGAAAAAGAAATTAATAAATCAGAAAGACAGTATTAAAATAATACCCAAAACATCTGTGTTAGTGAGAAAATGCATGGACTATTTCAAAGTTATAAAACGGCCTTTCATTGCTAATTCTAGCAGAGAGACCTTAGCACACCTGCTCTAATGATGCGAGTGGACCACGGCGAAAGCAAATGCACCCCAGATTTGTGTCTCGGTTTCTGAGATTTAAAGATTTTGGTATACAAAGTCTTTGTCTGTGTTCCCTTTAAAGCAGACTAGTTCCATGTAACTCCAGGTCAGAAATGCATGTTGACAACCTGGTCTATTTTGCATCCTTGGAAGATAATTCTCATTTGAGCGAAACAGCATGCCCGTGCTTTACAGGGGCGTGTACTTGAGCTGAGGATTACATGGTTCTGTAGCCTTGAAATGGAATAGCTTCATACAGCCTCATCCAGAGGCACTTGTTCATAGCAAATTATCTGGCAGCCATGTCTATATAGTCTTGTAAAACAACCTGATGATCCCTTGGAGTTCCCTTTTTTTCTTTTAAATATATTTTTTCTTTTCAATCTATAGGGTTTTTAAAAAAAATAATTTTGTTTAGTTACTCATTTTCAATATCCCCTCACAGTTAATCGATGCTTGGAAATTAGGTACATAAGGTTAGAAATGACAGAGTGCATTTGATTTTGTTAAATAATTTAATTAAAATTTTATAAGGTTGATTATCTATTTTGGAACGGAGAAAATGCTTAGGTGATGTAAAAAGGGGCAGAATGAAAACATCTCTTGTGGAAGATTATAAAATAGAAACACAAATTCTTCCCACTTATGTTCATCCCTTTGAGTCTGTCTGGCCTTGGGACACAGAGGAAGGTCTAAGAGCCGAGGCTGCAACTTCGGTTGTTGCTACATTCCGGGGCACGCAACCTATGCAGTCCAACAGGGACCCATAAATAGAACAGCCTGCACTTGGTTTAATGCTCTGCTATCAGCATCTTTAAGCTCTTAATTAAATTTTGAACAAAGGGATCCACACTTTCATTTTCACTGGCTCCCATAAATTGCATAGCTAGTGCAGCCCTATTGGAATACTGAGATCATCATGATGGCAAGAAAACTGTAGAGCCTCTTTGATGATAACCTGGAGAGACTGCCTCAACTGTCTCAGCCATCCTCGACAAGCTTAGGCCTGGTCGACATGGAAAGTGAATGCAGCTGTGTGAGTGAGGCCTTTGGAACCAGAAGAAAAATCGCTTAGGCAACCCATAGAATTGTTACGAATAATAAATGAAAGTTGTGTTAAACCATTAGAGTTCAGTTTGTTGCATAGTGATAGATAAATGAAAGAGTCTCAGCTACTCAAGAATAGGAGTCTATAAATTCAGAAAACAGGTTTAAAATAAAATACTAATAGTTCACCACCCTTAGATTCTGTAAAATATTGATGACGAAAACAAACCAAACATACGTGATTACTTGAAGGTTAGATTTTTGAATGAAGATTGATGCTTAAAAATAGGTAGAAACTGCAGCCTGAGAACTTCTGGCCTGACTTAATGCTCAATTATTTGCAGTGGTGATTCAGACACATCATTATATCAAAATTTGTAGGTGACATACCTAGAATGATGTTTATATAGAATTATTTTAATAGAAAGTTTAGAGAAATCAGAATTGAAAATAAAATTTGGGTAAATTTTATGAAAATATATAATAGGTGGATGAAAAGAAATGAAATTATTCTAAAGTTATGATAACCTTAAATGACTAGAGACAAAATTTAAACATGAACACATGGTCAGCTCTCAAATTTAGCCAATTGTTGCAAGTGAACACAATTAAGCATTATTCAAACAGTGTACAATTGAAATATTTATAAACTCTTTTATAAAGTAAAGAATAGATCATTACTTACGAATTTTTTCTAAGGAAATTCTTTTTTATATTTCAGAATGTTCTAGAGGCACACATATTTTGCTTACATTAATTGCTTTTATGCATTTTTAAGTCCCAGAATGTGTGCATTGTACCAGTTACTTCACATAAACTATTTTTCTGAGTTCTTAAGCACATTATATTATTAGGTTATTAAGTATGAAATGTCTTATTTCCTTACCTATAGTACTACGTTTGACAGTTGATATGTCTTAAAATTTCATTTTTATATTTATCATTTTATTCGTATTGTGAAGGCATATCTTCATTCTTTGAAAGGCATGTTTTCTTGTATGTATTTTTCTGTACATGTTTTCTTTTACATATTTTTACAGAAATTTTTATAAAATTGTGCCTAAGTAAAAAAAGTGTGTTATTTTTGCATATGTGTTCTGCCATAGAACAAATGCAGCTCAGAATGGTCAAAATGTCAGCAAAATGTTTGAGAAGGGTGTGGCTACCGAATGCACAGCATCTTGATAGTACCTGACATGCACAGTATAAGGGTGTTTAGCAAGCTCCCGGGTGAAGGGCTCAACTTGAACTTGACCTTACCTTAGAAATGAAAACAATGTAGCCTGAACTACAACTTGAACTTGACCTTACCTTAGAATTGAAAACAATGTAGCCTGAACATCTGTACCCTCATATGAATTTGAAATGAAAAAAATCCACTTAAGTAGACTCTCATGGTTAAAAAAAAAAAAAAAAAGAAGTTCCATTCTAGTGGCTTTGACCTTGAAAATGAGCCATGTGGGTGACCTGAGGCCACTGTGGATAATGACAAACTGAAAACTTTAGTGGAAGAGACGCCATCTGAGCCTGCATGTGAATTAGCAGCAAGGTTTGATGGCAACTATATTGGAGCATTTGAAACAAATCGGCAAAGTAAAGAAGCTGGATGGTTGAGTTCCAAATGTATTCAATAGGTGTCAGAAAACAAATTGCCTCAAAGCTTGCCTTTCTTTGCTGCCACGACATAAAGGCGAACCCTTTCTACACTGTATTATTTGTTATGTGCTATGGAGAATGGATCCTTTCAGACAAGTACAAACATTCAGCACAATAGTTGGATAAAGATGAAAGTGATGAAATACAGTCCAAAGCCAGATATTCATCAGAGAAGGCTAACCGTGTCTGCTTGGTGGTCCAGCACTGGTATTACCCGCTACGGCTTCACAACACCTGGTCAGTTGATTGCAGCAGATGTCTACTGAAACCAATGGGTGGAAATGATGAGGATGCTTGTGATTAAGCAGCTGACCCAGGTGAGTAGAGACAGGCTGATCCGCTCCAAGACAAGGCTCTACCATATGTCATGCAAATAAAACACTGCTCCAACACAGAAGATGGACTTGGAAACTCTGTCATTGGCCTTCTTCCCCAAACCTTGTACCAACTGATTACCCCTTCCTCCAGGTTTGGAACATTTCCTACAAAGAAAACATTCAGTTTGCCACAAGCTGCGGAAAGCGTCTTTCTCTATTTTATTGCTACGTGCTTTCTGGGCTTCTTAGCTGCTAACACTAAGATGGCAACCCTATGTTTATAGTTTAGGTGTATACTTTGATTAATTGTATTGTTTCTTGTTTGAGACATAATGAATTAAAATTTTGATTTAAAATGGGACATTTCATATTTAATGTGACAATGGAATAGGAACTATGTTATCATGAAAATGAGGACGATTAAATTAGCTCACATTTTGGTCTGTTAAAAATAATTACAAGTCTCAATTCTTTCTAAAAGTATTAATATTATCTTGGGGCATTAAAGATAATCTATAAGATTCTTCAATATAGGTCTGTGTAGACATTTAAGTTTGCACATGGTCGAAAATTAAACTCCCCCTAATAGAAAATGAAAAGGAGTGAAAACATTTTCAATCTTAAGAATTTGGGTATTAAGATAAAACCCACATTTTGCAACACAGGCATAGTAGGGGTCAAAAAATTTTATTTGAAGACATTGCCTTAATGTTTCTGAGCTTACTGAAGTAATGGAATTGTGTTGTAAAAGTAACATGTTTATATCTGTTTAGGAAAATCAAGCTCCTTGAAGAATCACTATGAGATATTCTGAATAATAGAATTAAAGTGTAATTTAATTATTATTATTCTTCACAGCTACACATTTAAAGTCTTTGTTTTACTCTTTAAATCTTAGCACCACTTTCTTGGTACAGGATGCTAACCAATCTTACATGATATACTCTGTATTCTAATTCACACCTAGAATAATCATCCCAGCCAAGGCTAAAAACTAAATTGCTAAGGAGTCTATTTTGACTCCTCTAAACTGAGTAATTAATGTAAATTATTTTGTTTTCTAGGAGTCATAGTATATTAAGAAAGTATGTATAAAATGGTTAAATATCTTTGATATAAAAAATGTTCTCAATATGCTAGGTGGTTGAAGCCAATCTATGTTTATGTAAACTTTGCTGGGCTTTGTTTTGGTCTTTGTTTTTCGGAGACAGGGGCTTGCTCTGTTGCCCGGGGTAAGAGCAGTCGCCTCATCATAGCTCACTGCAGCCTCAAACTCCTTGGCTCAAGAGATTTTTCTGTCTCACCCTCCCAAATAGCTAGACTTCAGGTACTGGCTGCCGTGCCTGGCTAATTTTTATTGTTTGTAGAGATGGGGTCTTGTTCTTGTGAAGGCTGGTCATGAACTTCCAGCTTCAAGATATCCTATTGCCTCAGCCTCCCCAAAAGCTAACATTGAAGGCATTAGAAACTGCACCCGGCCTGAGATTTGCTAGTTTTGCATGAAGTGTGAAATATGTCCACGTGAATAGTATTACATTAGTGGTGGTTAGCTAAATACCTGAGACAAATCCTCAAGGTTGAATAAAGCATGTAAGGGCTTTCTGCTGCTTCAGTTCCTCAGGACAGTCAGATACATAAAATTTAAATCCAAATTCTTGTTTTACCTAGTATACAAAAAGGCACCCAATGGCCTAAAATGAGAACATAATGCCCATGTAGAGGAAAATGTTTTAATTAATAGTGGCATATAAAAATGATTGAACATGTGCTTTAAAACAGTAAAAATTAACAATATGTAATGTTATTATAAAAAGCCATTGCAGGTTATAAAGGATATTGCTATCATAGAAAATTTTAAAAAATGAACAGCAATGCTTTTCTTTTTTGTTTATGGAAAGATACCTACATTGAAGAATATGAAAATGCTGGAGAGTAATAAAACCAAGTAAGATTTTGGTTATCTCTGGAGTACAGGAAAGAATGGGAACTGAGTAATAAGCTACCAAACAGAGGCTTAGAATGTAATATCTTAACTCGATTGGATATATAGTTTTTGCTTTTATGAATAGCAATTGTTTTGTTTACCTGAAATATTTTATGCAAAATTTTACAGGTAATATATCAAATAACTGTTGTATAAAAGTGCAAAACAATAAATAACCCTAAATATTAATTAATTCCTTAAATTGTTAGCATCTATCTAGCAAACTGGTACAGGGGATCATTTTTGCTGGTGTGAAAGTGTGGACAAGTTTCAGGTCTTGGGAAGAAGTTTCTTGGGAAACTTCTCAGTGAAGTTTCTGGGGCTCCACTTGATTTTAGCATTTGTAGGCTGGACTTGGCTTAAACGACGTTGAGGTGATGACTCAACTTCTATCATGTAGTTCTCATCTTACAGGCATATTGTTATGATCATGGTAGAATGCAAGAGAGAGAAGATAAAAACACTTAAGTCTTCTTGAGTTCTGCCCTCACAATTCTGTGGGTCAACTCAGGTCACATGGAGGAACCAAGAGTCAGAGAGAAAGGTCAGTTTATGGGTTGAAGAGTGTGAATCCAGAGAGATGAAGAATTTGAGGCATTTTGCAAGATCCTAGCCTGATCTTATGAGCACAATTATTCATATTTCTCCGTTAATACAAAATATGGTCACCTCCGCATCTAATCACACACGAGCTCCAGCTCTAGGATTCTGTGATCTATGTGAATTGTTGATTTGGGAACCTACGAGCAGAAGAGGACAAGGGCTCTGTCTTCACATCCGATAAATAGTGGCCAGATGAGAACAATAGTGGTGTCATTTGGAAAGTCAAAGACTGGGAAGATATTTAGGGATCACTCAATAAAAATTCTGAATTACAGTGAGCAATTATAGCCAAGTTCTTTATCTGGAGAGGGGAAATGATCTTAGGTCCAATCGTGACACACAGGCTGGCTTTCCTGTTCCATTATTCTCCACAGCTCTTGTCTCTGCCCTCTGAGATCTCTCCTTGAACTTCTTTGTCACTTCTAAAGATAGCATTAGGAAACATGCCCTGTGAAGATCATTTAAAGTTTGCTTTTGACAGGTAAGTTTGGGTTCTTAGAGACCTATCTATATTTTGAAGTCTCAGATCATTTTAGATTAGCATTTTGGTTCTTTTGCCAATGCAACTCTCAAAAATATTGAGTTTTTTTTTAACACTTAATCCAGTCTACTTTAAGTTCCAAAGTCACACTTTTTTTTTTTTTAACTTGCACCAATCTCTACTTGGTTCTGGTGTCCCCTATGGAACCAAGCTGTACTGTCCCTGACGTCTTTTTGTCTAGAGCAATGTTTTTCAACCTTTTTTATCTCATAGAACACTTGAACCTATAATAAACTTCCATAGGATGATTAAATTATGTTGATCAAAAAAAGAGTAAGAAAAGATTATACTTACTGTATTTTGACCTTCTTTCAAAAATAATTTAATTAATGATCTGTAAAAATTTTTGCAGCACACCTAAAATCCTTTCAAGGCACACAGGTTGAAAAATCACTGGTCTACAGTCAATTTACTACTAACTACTTAAACCTTTCACAGGTTGTAATAAAGTGACCCGCAGCCACCCTATTCCTCATACCATTTTTGGTGTCCCTTATCCCTCACAACAATAATGCTCAAAGGACAATTATGGCAAAAGTAAGTGATTTAAACAATGATACTTACTTATCTGACAAGTCCATGTGCTGGTGACTTAGACTTGGCTTTTCTTGGTGCCCCTTAGGGTGCCCGTGAGGGTGTCCTGACCATGGGCTATGCTAGGCTGACTCGAGCTAAAGTGATTTGCTTGCTGAGCTGTGTACTACACTTAATGTTTTGCCCAGCGAGGCACTCTGAGTAGGTTCTTATAGCAATTACAGAAGTACCAGTGTACAAAGACTCATGAGACCCAGATTCAGAATTATCACACTGTCATTTCTAATTTTATTGGCCAAGACCAGAAGCAGAGTAGAGCGAAGTATAACGTAATTATAAAGTAACTATAAAATTAACTGGCAAGGGCATGGATTTGTTAAGTGTAAAAATTTGGGTCACTTTTGTATTCTACCATAGCCAAGTCTTAACACCAAAAGTAATTTATCGATTTACCTTAGGAAGCCCTTACTAATACAGGGCTTATGTGAAATACTTTTGTAATATGGAAACCTTTCAGAGATTTAATTATAAATGAAATCATTTCATTAACTCCAACAAAACATTTTATGTTCCCACAGACATATCTGCATTTCAGAACAGAATCATAACTGCACACACATGAAATATTTAGATGACCATGATTTTAAACTTGCATTTTCAGACTATTTTGTGACTCTGAGCTTTTCCTCATGAAAACCAGTGATACGAATTTAAACACAACAACATTATTTATTGGAGAAGTAAATGCTACTTTCAAAACAGCTCACATATATAAGATGTTAAAAAATCCATATCACATTTGCTGTTTATAGAAATGATTCTGTGTAAGTAGAAATACATGGCACATTAAAAATGGTTGCAATTATTTGCTTTTCCTTTCATGGGGTATAATTTTCCTCACCTTGAACCTACATTGTAGTAATTTTATGGGCCAATTGAATGTAATGACAGTGATGTCTGAAGCTTCCAAGGCTAGGATATCAGATGTTTCCTATTTCTCCCCAGACCTTACACAGGGTGGACATAAAGTTCATGTGCAATCTACCATGTTAAACTATTTTGACTTGCACACGAACTGTATGCCAACCCTGTATAACACCTTTGTGGAGATCTAAGACACATGTAAGAAGTCTCTTATCCTATGAATGCTAAACTACATGGGCCATGTATAGGTAGTCTGGTGGATAAGGCCAGAAAAGGCCAGGTTTCTAGACATCCCCGTGGAGACTGGCTTCAATATGGGAGTAGTCATGTTTGCCCATAAGTACTATTCTCTGCCAGGTGAATACTACAAAGTAATCATGGCACTGTAATAAAAGAATTGCTCAGTCTTGATCAAATTCCTGACCTACAAAAGCATGAGATATAATAAAACTATCATTGTATTTAATCTGCTATTTCTGAGATTATTTATTTTGTAGTAATAGATGATCAGAATTTGGCAGTAGGAAGTGGGGACCTACTTTCACCCAAATGTAAAACATGTGGCATTGATTCTGAGGACAGGTAGCAGGTAGAAGCTAGAAAAAATCTGAGGAAATATTTTGCATGTTAGAAAGCTCTTAAGGAAACTTAGGAATAGTAGGATGATAAGTAAAACCTTTAGAGTTTAGAACAAAGAATTCCCTTTTTATAGTGACAAAAAGTTTAGAAATTCTGTTATCTGCATTAATAGGGGATAGAAAGGACTCCCAAGGAAGTCACAATCTTACTGGGGAGATTTCCAGGAAGAATATGAAAAGTGTCAACTGACTTCTCATAGTCTTTAAGATAAAATACTAAAAGAGAGATAACCTAAAGATAAAACATTCGAGTCTCAGCAGAATTTAGGGGAAGCATAAAGAAGCCAGGACATGTTAGAATTGAAATTAAAACTGGCTCTCACTCTCCACATCTCTTAGTAAAATACTCTTAAAGTAAGACATAGTTTCAAGGAAGAGACTAATTCCAAGGCAGGGAAATGCAGTCTCTGGGAAAAAAGAAACTAAGAGTATGCCTGGAAGAACGCTTCTTTAAATTTAAAAAGATTTAAAATGATTACTTATAGATTTTTCTAGACAACAATATTTCAAATAAAGAATGATATTATTTCACACTAGTCCCACTAGTAGATGACTAAGAGGAGGGACTTGTCTCATTGCAATTTGTGGGTGTGGCTTTTGTTTGATTGGGTGAATTCTAAAAAAAAGCCATGTAGACAGCCAAGTTTTTAAGGCAATTATACCATGAACTTAGAATAAACAGTGCAAGGATACCAAAGTGGCTTTGCACCTCAAATGTCTACAAATAAGAAACATTAAAAGGGGCTACATATTGTCCAATACAGGCATTTCTTACATAAAAGGAGAAGTACATCTAAGGGCATAGCAATGAACTCCCTAGAGAGCAGAGTTAAGGGGTCCCTCTCAAAAAGGATGGCTTGTCATCAATGAATTGCCAACCTATGCTCCTCTGTATTTCAGAATTTCCATGGATCATAGTGACTGACAAGTCCTTTCTGTTCTCCCCTATCCCCATGAAAAAGAATACCTATTGTGGTTATCCTATGCCTGTCTCTCAAAATGTGTTGGATGTGTGTGTGTGAGGGTCAGATAACTTGCCTCATTAGTTCACCAGGCTTCAGATTGAGTGAACCTCTACTAGAAGAGATATATTTGAAGAACTTTAGAGAGTCTCACCCATATCTAAAGTTCTCTTAAGTGACAAGATCCTAAACCTTGAGCCTGAGCTGATACTCTATTGGATGACTTTGGGACGTCTTTGGAGGACTTAAATGTATTTCAGTTTTTCAAGGAATGTAAATCACTTGTGGACAGAGATGGGACTGTGGCACATCAGAGATGGCCACACATTCACAAATTATTTGATGCTTTTTTCATGGATGTGAAGTGTTTATCTCTTGCATTAAATCTGGGAAGTTTTCGACCAACAAGATATAATGGAAGTGATCTTGTGTCAATTTTCAGTTTAGTCTTATAGAACTTGCGTCTTCAGCTTCCTGTCTCTAGGACATTCACTGTGGGAGGTGTCAGCCTTCAGTAAGTCTAACTACTGTGCTGTGAGAAAACACAGCGAGTCATTTGAAAAGGCTACATGGGCAGATATTGGTGGCCATATCACAGATTTTCAAAATCTCCCATCCTAGGTACTCAGTAATGAGTCAAGAATCTTTCAGATAATTCCAGATTCAGGTCTTGCCTGAATGTAACAGGACGGAGGATATTGAGTAAGAACACACAACTGAGCCCAGTAAATCCACAGAATCATGAAAAATAATAAATGCCTTTTTTAGCCATTACAATTTGGGGTGTATTTTATGTAGAAATATATAGTTGGAGCAGAGCTTAGGATTATTTTATTTTTAACCTGGACTGGATTTAGATTATTTAAATGTCAAAATCCTGGCATTTTGCAATTTTGGGTTGGGGGACACTGAGTGCATTTTTTTAAATGAAGGAAATATAAATAATTGGTGACCAGAAGTAAGACTATGGTAGACTAAAGTTGGCTGCAATTCTTCGTTGTTGCTCCCATTGAGAGGTGAGGTATCATTACCCAACAGAATGGGGCAAAAGTCACAATCTGCGACTTACAAGGTTTTAGAGTAGTAGACAGCCTCCACCCCTCTCTCAGGGAACACTTTCTTTGCTTGTCCAGAGTCAAAAAAGAAGTTTGATTACTTGAGGAATATGAAGGCATGGACATGGTACTTGTGTACAGAACCAGCCAGGACCAACCTATCAGCCATCCCTGCCAAGGTTCCAAATGTGAATGAAGCCACCTTGAATCCTAAGACTAGTCCATCTGGCAGGTGAATGCCATCAGCGAACCTTGTTTGACAATACATAGAGCAGAAGACTCACACAACAGAGCCTTGTCCAAAATGCTGACTCATCACAAGATAATTAAATTAATTAGAGTCACTTAGAGGAAGCCTCTACGTTTTAGGGTAATTTTAGGTAACGGGTATCTGGCACAACATGCAAATTATGCAAACGAGTTCATCAATTCAAACCAGGATATGTGTTTAAAGGTGAAGCAAGATAAGAAAAACAATGAACTCTCAAAGAAATTATACAATTCTTCAAGAAATTCTTATAGACATCTCTATGTTATGAAAAGAATAGAGAAACACGGAGGCATATCAGAAAACTCACAACTATTTTGAGAAACAACACAGCAAAACATCATTGCGTTATACATATTTCTCAACCATTTTTGTGTGAGGCTCTCAACTATGCATGCTTTCTTTAACATAAATCATTTGAACTTAAGTCCCTAACTACAGACTTTCTTCAGGACTTCTGAATTATGAAACTGGAATTCTAAGAACTCTAATTTGCACTCTATTACATTAAGTATCCCGTATAACTCAAAACAAGAATACCCTACTCAAAGGCCTTGTGAATTAAACTCTTCATACCTCTCTAAAATTAGTATAACTCTTCAAATAATTTTAGGCTGCTTGAATTTCTTATTTTCTAACTCTTGTACTTTACAGATTACAAAAACACATACAGATAAAGAAAACAGAAATATTGCCTACTGTCAGAGTGGTATTACTTGTAAATTTCACCAGGAGGAATTATTTGCTTTCTCTTCTGTTCTCCCTTAGAGATAACAACTTTTCAAAGCCTATTGTTACAGCAATTATTATAGAGTCTCAGAATTATTGGCTTTTGTGCTAAGGAAAAGAGTTGCAAGAGTTCATGTGCTAATGCTTCTAAGAAAAGGGAAGATCATGATTTATATACTAATTTGTTAACATATTTTTATCTTCCCAATATTAAAAAATCTTAAAAGTTATGATACTCTCTTTTTCATTTTTGGGTAGCTCAGATTCGAAATGATAAGACTTTGTCAAGTAGTAAGCAAGGAAATGAATGAAAAGCAAAAGTTATTCAATAGGCATTAAAAAGAAACAAAGTTTTTGAGATTCCTGAGCTACCTGCCATGGAGAGGGGTAGAGAAGAGGATATGATTGGAGAATGTTCCTTCTAGTCCTTATGTAGAATTGGTTGGTGTCTCTGAAAGAACTCCTGTTTCTACAATGGCAACTAGCTAAATCCATCATCTTTCTTTCTTTCTTTGTTTTTTAGCAGTTTTTGGCCAAGGCTGGGTTTGAACCCACCACCTCTGGCATATGGGGCATACGCCCTATTCCTTTGAGCCACAGGCACCACCCTCTATCATCTTTCTTTTTATCATCTTTTACTGTTTTAGAGATTAACTTTAGAAGAACTCTAACTTAGAATTTTTATAACTTAAAAAAATCATATTAGCAGTATTTAAGGTAACATAATACCTTTATTTTTGTATGTATGGCTATATAATTGCAATAAAAATATTCTCGGAAGAGAGGGGACTATTAATATGTATTGTAAAAAAATTACACTTTTATGATTTCTGGCTCCTTAGAAGGAAAGATAAATTGAAAGGGGGCCATGATATCTTAAAGAGTGAAGTATCAATTTTATAAAACTGATTATTTTACAAATTTAAAGAAATCAAATTGGACTGCATAAACTTTCCCCTTCAATTTATAGGAATGCCACCTCCAAGATATAGCTTTTCAATGTAATTATTCAATATTTCCTCTTCAATTATTTGTTATATTTAGTATATTGAAATATGCCATCTTGAGAATTCACCTTGATTTGAGCAAAGCCAGTATAAAACTCTGGACAATTCTTTGGTAAGACATTCATAATTTCCCTTAAAAAATCATTGGTACATGATTTGATTAAATAAATTCAATATACATACAACTTTCTGGGATATATCTATTGCATAAAAGGAAAGTAAACTTTATGAATTAATTCATTCTAAACCCTTGATAATAGTCTGATATGTCATTTGTGTTTTTAATTCCCATTCCAATTATTAGGGGGATTCAAGCATTCCAAAAATATAATCTTCTATTTTGACTTTTTTTCCGGTTTTACTCATTAATTGTGTGGTTAGATATTTGACTTTTTTTTTTTTGACCTATTATTATCTAGGAAACCTTACTAGTCTATGAAGCTCACTGAGTTAAAATGAAAGTTATTATTTCATTCCACAAGAGATAAGGCACATTCCAAAAAATTACAATCATGACCCAGACAATGGAAGAACAGGAAGAGATATTTTCTCTGAATTCCAAACGAGACTATAATGTGAGCAGGAAAGAGGATTCTTTTAGTTTCATCCTAAAATTATAATTTGTGGTTGTTGTAAAGACAGCTACCTTGATGCCTAATGTGTTCTCAAATTTTTGTTGAATAAATGAATAATTGGTAAACACGTTTTAAACTTATCCCAATTAAATTCTCAGTGCTTTATCTTTTAACAAACCCCTTCAAAAAAGGACCTCTGTTGGCAGTTTGCATCACCTAGGAAACAAACACTAAAATGGGATTAGAAGTGAAAGAGATATACATTTTTTTGTTGTTGATGTAGGGATGGAGGATGGCTGTAAAATACATAGGGGAGACCAAACAGGAGTGGGCGTGGGTCTGCCAGCTATGAGGAGAGTGAGGGACAACAGAAACAAGGTGTAGCCCAAAGCTACAGTGAGCGTTGAGAAAATCTTAACCAGCTTGATAGAATGGTTTCTGGTCAGAGTTTAGCTGCCTTGGGCAGGAATTACTCAGCTCCATCTGGTCAGTCTTTAACAGGAGCTTCCTGGGGCAATGTGACTTGGCTTGGATGGTGGGGTCGCTCCCAAAGGAGTGACAGGTGGGTGCTATTGGCCAACTACAATCCTCCTAACTGGCTTTCTCTTGAAAGGGAGTTTGAGGCACACACTCCCACAATGGCTGCAAACTGTGTCTTTCTAAATATTAATTAGTTAATATAGAATTCTTAATCCATTGGATTTTCTGAATTTATGTCCATTTTGTTTTCTGATTCTTGGAAACAATATGTACTTGTCCTTTGCTATCTGTTGTACTCTCTGTTCATACCCTTTTCTCCCATAGGGAAAACTCAATATTTAGTCACGCATTCTTCATTCTGAGAGTTTTGAGATATACTGGTTGTAACAAGTCATTGAAGAATAAGGTCTCTCAAGAATAATTAGGAATAGAAGTAGAGAAAGGGACAATTAAAAGGGGAAAGAAATGACCGATTCAGTCTAACCATTGTGTCAGTAAGTAAAAACAACAAGTGTTACTTTTATGGAAATGATAGAAAAACATTTGAAGGTGAAAGTTCCTTGAAAACACACAAAAAAGCAGCGCAAAGGCCATGGAGAGATGATCTGTGTGTTGGGAAGTGGCTTCTATATAGAGTGTTTCAATAAAGGGATTTGAGTGAAGGGAATAAGTAAGCTACACAGTTATGTGGGGCAAGAGCCATCCAGGTCAGGAAGTAGAAAACCAATGTCCCTGAGCTGAACACATGTTTGGCCTGGTCAGAAAATCAAAGAAACTGCTGGAGCTGCCGTCAGATAAGCAAGGAGGAAGTGGTAGCACAGAGTGAGAGGAGGCAGCCATTTGTTCAAAGAAGCTATTTAACATGGCATTTAATTTAGAAAATGGCTATTTAATTTAGAAAATGTTCAGCTTTAGTAGTGATTATAAAATATAATGACGATTGGGTGGAGCCTGTGGCTCAGCGAGTGGGGCGCTGTCCCCATATACTGAGGATGGTGGGTTCAAACCCGGCCCCAGCCAAACCGCAACAGAAAAATAGCTGGGCGTTGTGGTGGGCGCCTGTAGTCCCAGCTACTTGGGAGGCTGAGGCCAGAGAATCACCTAAGCCCCAGAGCTGGAGGTTGCTGTAGCATCACAGCACTTACTGAGGGTGACAAAGTGAGACTCTGTCTCTAAAAATAAATAAATAATGAAGATTACAAGGAGGTCCTATTTTATGGAAAAAATATTTTAAAATCTGACAGTAAGAAGGGATGAAGAAGATGTGACTCCATACACTTAGTATATCTTACTGGCTGGAATGCACATTAAGGCAACTGCTCTGAAAATCAGATATTGTCTTATAAATTATACTTTCTTATAACCCAGCACAGTGGGTAAATACGTTTGTCTTAGGTCAAATTCCCTAAAAGCAGGGATTCTTGAGTAAGGATTTGTTAAGGTAGTCCATTCAGGAGATACTCTAAGGGAGTTAGGAAGCAGAATGGAGAAATCAGCAAAGTTAAGCAAAAATGTGATTACAGGTGAGCCCTCTGCAGAGTTTTCTTTGCCTTGAGACAAAGTAGCAGGCTTTATACTCATTCATTGAGTCCCAGGTAAGGAGAATGAGGGGAGGGGAGCACATCTTGGCGTCTCAGAAGCTGCACCAGTTTCACAAGAGCAATCCTCCAGGAAGCATGCAAACAAAAGCCTTTGGCAGCAGTACCAACATCAACCAGTAAAAAGACTCCCTGAGAACCTGGGTTATGTACTAAATGCAGCAGCTCCAGTTGGAGAAAAACTTTCCATTTATAAAAGATTGTTCACCATGCTGTTCACAGTGACCCAAACCTGGAAGCAATCTTTTAGTTTGTTAACACAAGAATTAGATATATCATCTGTGGGACATTCACATAATGAAATTAATGTGGATAATATTAGGTGGTGCCTGTGGCACAAGGAGTAGGGCGCCAGCCCCAAATACCAGAGGCAATGGGTTCAAACCTGGCCCTGGCCAAAAACTGCAAAAAAAATTATCAATAAGTAATATTAATGAAGCAGTCACAATGAATTAACCTCAGTCACGTGAAACAACTGGGTGAATTTCTGCAGTATGATATTAAGTAAAAAAAAAAAAAAAAAAAAAGGTGCCCACACCATAAAAGCCTTTTTAAGAAAATAATGATTAAAATGTATAAACTTATTAAATGTAGAGTATCAATGTCTTTATATAGTGATTAAGAAAATGCCATGAGGGCTATCTCTCACAGTACGATCAAAATGTTTCTGAGTGTATATGAAGCACATTCTGCCCTATGATTGCACCAATGTACACAATTATGATTGAATAAAATTATTAAAAAAAATGTATAGGAATATGTATGGATAAGCTAAAAATGTATAAAACTATAGAAAGGAATAGCGAACAAAGCATTTTAAAAGTTATTTCTTGGGTTAGGAATAGGGAAGAAGGATGGGGTCAGGAATGCACGTATAAGTTATCCATGGAGTACTAGTTTTTGTTTTCTTTTGTTTTGTTTTAAAGACAGTTTCACTTTGTCACCCTTGGTAGACTGTCATCATTGCTCACAGCCACCTCAAACTCCTGGGCTTAAGCGATTCTCTTGCTTCAGCCTCCGGAGTAGCTTGTATTACAGGCACTAGCCACAATGCCTGGCTAGTTTTAGAGACATGGTCTTGCTCTGGCTCAGGCTGGTCTCGAACCTATAGGCTCAGGTTATCCACATCCTTGACTTCCAGAGTGCTGGGGTGCCGGTTTTTATCTTACATGATAGGACCATGAAACCTTTTGATATAAAAAATGAATTACAGGTAAGTTTCAGTGTGGACAAATGAGTATATAATGAATCGATAACTAGGATTAAGAAAATTCTGTACATCTATAATATAATATTGAAAAATAAGATTTTCTAATTATAGAGCAGGATTTCTACTCAAGAGATGAACAAAAGGTGATCTAAAAATATTTGGCTTGAACTCCTGGCAGAATGTGTTATCTTTTACATAGCTGGGAGGAAAAACTAGAAGGAAAAATGATTCAAAGGCAGGTAGATACTAAGAATGGTTTTGGACAGGTTAAATCTAAAATGCCTCTTTAATATCCAAATAATGATGATAGATAGGCAGTTGGATTTTAAGATTGAAGTTGGATTTTAAGGCAGTTGGATTTTAAGATTGAAGTTACAGGAATGGTTATTGGCCAGAGATATTATTAGGAATTGCTGCTATGTATTGAAAACTGCAGACCAGCGAGTGTAGAGAAAAAGTGATGAGATCTGAGAATTGACGCTTCAGCTCACTAGAAGCATGATGTCCCAGGAAGCATATGAAGAAAGCGTTTCAAGAAAAGACAAATAATTTGTTGTGTCAGATGCTGCTGAAAGGTCTAGAAATATGAGGTAAAAGAACTGACCATTGAGATGCAACGTGGAAGTTAATAATGTCCGTGAATAGCTGTGTTTAGCAGAGTTGCGAGGTGGTCATGAAAGAAAGGAAGGAAAGTATAGAAACATCTCATTGATGAATGTGTGTGGGCACAAGTTTATGAACTAGAGCTCCAGCTCACTTTTCTAGCCACAGCTAATCAGCATCAGGGGTAGAATTATAGATCTACAAAATTAAAATCTAGAAAGTTCCTCTGAGATGGTTTAATGCAATTCTGCATTTTATGAAAAACTTGAGATCTGGAAATGTAATGCTAGTTGCATAAAAATATAAAACCTGTGAATTAACAAGGTAGCCAGGACTGAAACTGAAATTTTCTAGATTTTAATTCAGGGCCTTTCTTTCTTTTCTTTTTTTTATTTTGCAGTTTTTGGTCAGGGTGGGGCTGAAACCTGCCACCCCCGGGATATGGGGCCTACACCCTACTCCTTGAGCCACAGGTGCCACCCTTCAGGGTCATTTCTATCCCCCTGAAAATAATCAAGTGGCTTATGATTCTAATTTTACCTGGAAACAGGAATGAAAGGGATTTTATTTAGCTATGAACAAAACAGAAAACTCCCCTTTTGTATGTTAATATAAAATTCACTGGACTACTTCATCTTCTAGTAGCACCATGTGCCACCACTTTAGCCTGTGATGTCTACTCATCCTTTCAGCGGCAGCTTACACATCACGAAAGTTAAGTCTCTGTTCCCCAAATTACATACAGCAAAGCCAAATGGAACAGAAATGGTTTTTATTCATACTTTTGAATCATGGATGAATTTTCCTCTTCTATTTGCAGGAATAATTGAGATTTTATAAGTACATGAGAGCAAATGACTTGTCGCTTCTTTGAGAACCTTCTCTTTGAGAGTCCTTTTCTTCTACTAGTGTTTTTCTCCTAAATTATAAAAATGGAAATTTGGTTTAGAAAAGTTAGATATTGTTACCGATTATTTGTACATTTAACCTGACAACAGATGCATGCTCATCAGAGGGGATTCTACAGTGAAAAATATAATATTCCAAGTAAGTTATAGATAGATATACATTTTGTGAAAATATAAATTGACATGCACGTACAGGTCAGGATATATATTCACTTATGAGGAATTAGTAATTTCTCATCCTTGTCAATTGGAAACAAAAGAGAAGGCTTCTTTGAAGAAGTAACATTTCACATTCTTGGGATGTTTCCATTCAGAAGAAATATAACACCCCTCGTAATACTTAAATCATCTAGAGTGTGTGATATGGTCACTGTCAATGTCATCTCTGTCTTTCTCTTGCTCTCTCTTTCTCTACTGAAAAGTATCCAAAGAGAAAAGTGTGCGTTTATTCCTTTTGTGCAGGAAACACAAAGCTAAACCATATCTGTTAATAGAATTGGCAGTTGATGCTGTGTTCCTTACTAAAATCCAAGGTTGGAAATCAGTAGAGATCTTACATTATTAGTCTTATCTTTGCAGGATGGATATATTGATCCAATTGGTAGCTATTTGCTAACTTTCTTCAGCTTTCTTTTGGTATTAAGTTGGAGCTTTAGTGAGCATTTTAGAAATCTCCTATGTCTTTAATATTTACTGTTAGCTGTAATCATTTGGTGCATTTCAAAAAAAATTTAATATGCTCACTTCTAATTCATTTATGCTGAATTCCTAAAACTGTTAAGTTTCGATGTTCAAGGAGTGTGAACAGAACTTTGAAAGCCTTCACTTAGTAAAAAAGAATACTGTATTTATCTACGGAGAATATTTGTCAGGATCCTTAACATTTGAGTGTTCTTAGTGTAAAAAAGTACATAAAGATGTACATTTCATTCCATAAATTTCAATCCCTTTTCAAGATGGCCCCAGAATCAAGAGGAAAGATTGAGAAAAGTTAACATTTTAAGGCTGGCTATATACCCCTTGGTGCAAAATGCTTTATGCGTTTTTTTCTTGTTTAATTATTACCTCTTATCAGTCATGTTATTGAACCAATTTAACAACTGAGGGGAACCAAAGTTTAGCACATTTACATAACTTGTCTAGCATTAGAAAGAGGTCTGATTCTAAAGCTTAGGATTGCTATCATAATGATGCATAAAGGAATAAATTACTGAATAAGTAAATATATTAACAAGAATCTTCTCATAATCACATTTAATATAGATTCTATTCTTTTTATATCATTACCAAGTTAATTCTCCCTTCCCTCCTAGAGTTTAAACTCAT
The DNA here is from genome assembly GCA_963574655.1 of Perodicticus potto. NCBI lineage: Eukaryota > Metazoa > Chordata > Mammalia > Primates > Lorisidae > Perodicticus > Perodicticus potto. The sequence goes on along the minus strand of CAUYRH010091678.1, from coordinate 9,187 downwards.
TGAAGACTTGCACATTCCTATTTTTCATATTAACATTGGACTTGGCTAGAGAAGGGATCCAATACATTCATGAGTGATTGGCTAAGAATCAATATTCACTCTTCTGTTTTATACCATTATACAGAACTCAACAAAACCTCAAATGTTATCTTCTCTTCTTTCAAAGTGTTATAAATTTGAGTTTTCAGACTCAGCCATTCTATTAATTTGCAACAAAAGAAGCATTAGACAATATATTTTCTAACATCTTACATATAAATCACTGAAATTCAAAACTCCATGTGTACATTTGGATACTTATGATAAGCTCCCATACTGTTCATATTTCTCCATTTTTCTGTTGAACCTCTCTCTCTTTTTTTTTTCTTATTAAATCACAGCTGTGTACATTAATGCAATCATGGGGTACAATGTGCTGGTTTCATGTGCAGTCTGAAATATTTAAATCAAACTGGTTAACATAGCCTTCATGGTATTTTCTTCGTTATTGTGTTCAGACATTTATATTCTGCATTTAGTAAGTTTTACCTGTTCCCTTGCAAGATGCACCGTAGGTGTCGTCCCACCAATTACCCCCCCTTCACCCACCCAAATCTCTCTTTTATTACTGACACAGTCCAGTATAATTTTTATGTTTAATAAAATGTAAATATTTAAATGCTTCATTTCAATATTTCCCTATTTCTGGACAAAAATGTTTTGATATAACAATTTAAAATAGATTTTTACCTTCAGAATATCTAGAAGTGACATACCTTAATCTTTAGCAAATTTGCCCAAACTGGGCATTTTAGCATTTAATATAAAATAAGGTAGTAACTTTCAAACAGTACTTAACATTTAAATATTTACTATTTTTAAATAGTGAGGCAAAAATATTTTCAAATTCTTTTACACTCATTTCCCTTAGAACATAAACTTTTGGATAGCAATGTGTTTTTGGACATGGCCAAGCAACTTTTGCAATAGAAAAGATTTTGAACAAATTTCCTTCCATAATAGTACCCACCCCAGAACTTAGACTGAAGTAACATAAGAGATATTTAACATGTTGTGTGATTCCATGTACCAGTAGTCAGAAATTCTTGAAAATAGTTTATTATCTTAGTTTTACATCCTTGTGTTTTTCTTGAAAAGCGTTTTGTGTGAAATAACATGCATTGAAATTGATTCAACATGTAAATTGCCATTCTTGGTCCCTCCCCCCCCAAATCCTTAGCTTTTAGGAATGACCATATTCTTTTTAAGAAAAGAATAGAAACATAAATAATATTTTTCAGATATAACATATTGTCATTGTTAATTGATGATTCTTAATTAATCCTGAATTAGAACCTTCATGGCAACAATTCATTTATGGTTATCTATGTATCTCTAGGTATCTAGGTTACTGAATTTAGTACTTGCAATTGAGCTTTATTGAAGCAACAGAGCAAACACATAAAACAAGACATAGATGAATTAATTTATGATCTGCTATGTAACTAATCATTCAGAAGATGTTAGATTTTCTTGCCTAAAATTCTCAGCCAAGTTTTATTCCCTATAATTCACAAAGCTCTAGAGGGGCTACTTAGGCTTATGAAAAACTCTTTGGAACCTCTTTATGGCTAAATGTATTATTATTGGAAGATTTAAAAATCATTATTTCAAAGACTTCTACTAGAAAAATTTCAGATAACTTACACTCTGTATTTGAGGGAAAATTGGTCCTGTGACTATATCATACTCATTAACAAAATTAGCTTCTCTGAAGTCAGTATCACTATATAGCCAGGTATCTCAGAATCTGAGTTCTAATGTCTTTGGGGGAAAATCAACTTCTAATCAAACAACAAAATAGATTATGCATTCATTCTTTCTTTAACACAATTAGTTTAAATACTGAGTACCTACTATGTGCTAGTCACCATTCCAAGGGGTAGAACATGAAAAAGTCCTTGTTCCTAAGGATTTCACATTTCAGTGACCTGGAAAAGTAAGAAAATAAGAGGACACTGCTAAACATGGTCTAGTAGTGTCTACAAAAATATAACATAATTATTCATTACTGGAAAATGTAATAACATTATCCAATCTGAAGTATTCTGCAATGAATTTTAATTGTTAGCTGTGTTATTGTCCCCGGTAGGGTCTAGTCATGCGATTTCACCCTACCTCTCTCAGGTAGGGAAAGGCTCTGATCCCACTGGCTAGAGTTTGGGAAATTCCATTTCTATTGATATATACCCCATAAAAATGTCATTCACTTAAAAGTATTTATGAACTGATAACAAAGCAAGAAATACCTAGGCATGGGATTAAGGGAAAGATGTGACGCAGCAAAGTATGCTGAGCACTGAAGCTGGCTTTACTCTGAAGGGAATTTGATAAAGTTGATGAACTCCCATTTTGTTTCCCATGTTTGAGGGACATGGGACAAAGAACACAGCTCAGGGCCTAATCACTATATAATGGCTACTATGAAAATCTCACTGTAAAACGTATTATCCTAAAAAGCAATGCTGTCTTTCCCAGGATTCTGATGAACCAGAAATACCCATTGTTTCTCCACTCATCCCCCCTAAGTGATGAATGACTTGAATGTTAGTTTTTGAGCAGCAGAAGTGTCTGAAAAGTAGATTCAGACTGGACCTTGTAGAGTTTTACTCTAAATTTAGAGTTTCTGAAATACCAAAAAGCGTATCTGAAGAGACTGAGCAATTATGCTAAAGTGATCTCAAACTGGAAATGCTCTGAGCCACCTGTCAGGAGAAAAATGTAAATGCTGTTTAGGAGAAAATCTACCTACCCTATGCTGCATGGAAAATGTGCAACTGGCTTCAAAATTCAAGAAGTACACCTGGGAACAGACCTACTTTATTCATTAATTTATTCGATAAATAGATATGGAGGTCCCACTTTTTCAGGCAGTCATCACTGAAAAAAGTACTTGAAAGTCCTTACCCTTATGCAGCTTATATTCTAGTGGGAAAAGAATGAATACAAATAATGAAATACAGGGTAATGAAAATATAAAACATGTTAGATGATAGTAATAATGAGAATATAAATAAATATATCCATAAATACATAAATAAATATATATGCAAAATAATATCACAAGGAGAAGTCATTTCATACTCAGCAAACTGACCAAAACAGTGTTCTCTAATATGACAGAGTCGCTTGCTCATGTATAAGTCTTCTATTGCTGCCATAAAAAATGATCACAAATTGAAAATGATGCACATTAATATGTTATGGTTTTGTGAATTAAAAGTTCAATCCAAGTCTCACTAGACTAACAACTGTGTGTTGCCAGACCTGCTTTTCTCTTCTTCTAGAAGCTTTAGGAGAACATCAATTTCCTTGCCTGTTCCAGCTCGGTTCATGACTCCTTCTGCCATCTTTAAAACCAACAAAGTAGGTCAAATCCTTCTCAATCAAATCACTCTAAGGGAAATTTCTGCCTTCCTTTTATACTCCCTTGCTTGCTAGACCTGCCTGGATAACCTGAGATAACCTCTCCATTTCAAGTTTTTCATTTACATGTGCAAGTTCTCTTTGCCATCTTAAGTAACATAGTCACAGGTTCTAGGAATTAGGATGTGGACATCTCTGAGAGTCACTATCGTGCCTACCACACACATCTCCTACTAGGGGAATGTTAATTAGCACAACTATAAAAAAGTCAATTTGGCATGACCTAGGGGAGTTGAACATGTGCATGCTCTGACAGACTCTTCTACATTTTCATAAGGAGACATGAAGAACATTCATAGGAGTAAATTTTAATATCCCCAAAGTGGAAACAATCCAATTTACCATCAACAGTAGAATGAACATAATATTTTTATGAAATATTAAAAATGAAATATTACATAGCAGTGAACATGAATGATTTAATAAGTTTCAGCATCAACATTAATGAATTTCCAAAATAGGATGAGGCAGAGAAGCAAGTCACAGAAAAGTAGGCACGATATTATCCCATTTATTCAAAGTACAAAAACATGTAAAATTAAAGAACATATTCTTCATGAATACATAATTGTTAATATGTTGTAAGTAAGAGAATTATCAACCTGAGTGGTGGGCCCCGTACACAGGTGTTTTCTTAATTGCTTTTGTTTGCTTAATTTTAATTTTTTACTTTAAATTATGGTTTTTTAAAACTTTTTCTCAGCATGCAAGGTATTTTTCATAATAAATTTTGTTTGAAATTTACTGGGATTTTGTTGTTTTGTTAATTTTATCACATGTAGGCTTTGGGGAAGTTATTTTTATAATTTGAATTTCAAGGATAATCATTTGCAAAATATTTACTGGTATGAAAACCAAGTTAACTAATTAATACATGTAAAATTTCAGGCAAGCAACACATAATATTAAATGATCCTTTCCCTTAAATCAATATAATCAATAATGAGAAAAGAAAAAATTAAAATTACATATCAGAAAATCAAAAATATTTTTAAATTATAAGTAATTAAAATGATTGTTATGCCCAAACGTCCTTTCATATACTTAACAACAGAATACAGCCCTCTGTGAGTCTGAGTTGCATTTCTTCTAAGACTACTCACAAGTATTCTCTTTTACTTCCCCCCCAAATTTCAAGTCTCCTTATTATAAATCACATTACTTAAAATAATTCAAACATGCCTTCCTTAATGCAGTCAATGGATATTTACTAAGGGAGCCATTTTTCTGATACTGGGGATACAGCCGAGCAAACCTTACCAGGTTCCTGTTGTGATGGAGCTTAGAGTCATTTTTTCTGGAGGGAGACAGAGCATTAAAATGTCCATTACTGATTCATCCATCAATCCTTCCATCTATGCAAAGATTTTGGGTAGCTACTTCTTACCCTGAAGGAAGAGAATGACACGAGATATTAAGACAAAGAGTAAAAACAGTGGCTCAAAGGTTGGCTGTTCTTAAAGGGCACTGGAGGAAGATTTCTCTGTGGGGGTGATGCCGGCATGATGGATTGAGTGTAGTGAGAAACGATGGGGTGAGGAAGCCAGTCCGAGAGTGTGCTCACCTTCATCCTCTGTCTCCCCTATCCCCTCAGGGTGCTGTGGAAGACCCACTGGTGTGGCCTGTGTGAGGAGGCTGTGTTGTCACCCAGCTTCCTGGGGACTTCAGCCAATACGGATGCTGGTAGGAAATCAGAGCCACACAGGAGACTGAGGTCTACAATTCATTTTCCCCTGCTGAGTTGCCACTGGTTGATCCTGTCCTGCTAGAGAAGGTCAAAGTTCCCACCAGCTGGCAGTCACCATGCAGCTTCCTCTTACCTCTAACTTTGCAGGTGGGGGTAGGGGACGGTGAACTCCTCCAGCAATTTTTGCTGCTTTTTCTTTGCCAATAGTTTCTCCAATCACTCAGCCTGAGGATGCCTTCTCCTCCCTGCTCAGTCCTAACTGATACAAAGGGTGGGTGCTGGAGTCAACAAAGGTGGAAAGCAGGAGAGATGGTGGGACGGCATTATATCCTGGATGTATTTTGTCTACAACCAAAGAGGCCTGATGAGAAACTGGATGTTGACTCAGGGACAAAAGGAGAAAAGAAGCCTCTGAGGTTGTTGGCATCAATCATGTATGGCGAGGGGACCCTTCAAAGAGGGAGGGAATGTGGAGAGGAAGCAAGGGGAGAGAGAGCTGGTAAAGGGGATATGGAAATCAAACTGTATCTTGAGCCTGTTACTTTTGAGATTTGACTTTCTCCTTTCTGCCCTTGTCCTCAGGAAGTGAAAGCTTGGGCTTAGAGGAGGTAGACAAATTGTGGAATTGAGGAAGCCAAGCTCTTGAGGGTGGGTCCTGAGCAATGGGCGATGTTCAGTTTTGAGACAGGTATGGAGCTCAGGGGACAGGTCTGTGCTAGAGATGTAAATTTGGGTATTATCATCATATAGATGGTATTCAGAGCACCAATGGTGATGACATGTGTCTACTCCCTAAAACACAATCCATGACATAGAAAATTTTTTTTCTATACTTTCTTTTGTATGTTTCAGGGACATCAGAACTAGAGACCTCTGCTTACAGCCACTAAGTGCCAAAGGATTTCTATTTTTGTTCATTCTTTGCTATCTCCTCTGAAATTATACCAGCCCTCTTCCCTCTGTGGCTCACATGAGTGCTCCAGTTTTTTTTCTTTTATTGAATCATAGCTGTGTACAATAATTCAGTCATGGAGTACAGTGTGTGGGCTTTACATACAATCGGAGATATTTTCATCCACCTGATTGACATACCATTTGTTAACAACTTAATGGGACATCTTAAACAATTGGAAAAGGAAGAACATTCCAATCCCAAACCCAGCAGAAGAAAAGAGATAACCAAAATTAGAGCAGAGTTAAATGAAATTGAAAATAAGTGAATTATAGAACAGATCAATAAATCAAAAAGTTGGTTTTTTGAAAAGGTCAATAAAATAGATAAACCCTTAGCTAACCTAATCAGGAAAAAAAGTGTAAAATCTCTAATCTCATCAATCAGAAATGATAAAGATGAAATAACAACAGACTCCTCAGAAATTCAAACATTCCTCAATGAATATTACAAGAAACTTTACTCTCAGGAATAGGATAATCTGAAGGAAATTGACCAACACTTGAAAGCACGTCACATTCCAAGACTTAGCCCGAATGAAATGGAAAAGTTGAACCACCCAATATCAAGTTCTGAAATAGCATCAACTATACAAAAACTCCCTAAAAAGAAAAGCCCTGGAACAGACGGCTTCACGTCAGAATTCTACTAAACCTTTAAAGAAGAACTTGTACCTATATTACTAAACCTCTTCCAAAATATTTATTTATTTTTTATTAAGTCATTTGTACACAGATCATACATAAATTCATGCCATTATGAGATTTGATGTGTTGATTATTTGTACAAATTGGAGTGCTTACATCCTACGAATCGTGTGTGTCTCTTTGCAATCCTTTTGAATTATTGGAACTAGGTTTTTCTATCAGTGAATTCAGTGTTGCTTGAAATGTGGTTTTTGAATTTGGTACAATGATAATTCTCTTTTATTGGTTTTAAACTCACTTTTGCCTCTTTTAGCTTGTATGACTCTAACAAAATTACTTACCCTCTCTTGGCTTCAGTTTCACCATTCTGTAAAAGGTGGGGGAAAATGTATTCAGGTCAGTGCACTCATAGCAGTTCCTTAATTAATTACAGATGTTTCTAATTGTCTGTCATGTGTCAGGCAGTTTTATACAAGTCCTTGTTCTTTATGGTCTGTATTCTTAAGGGAGTTAACACACACACACACACACACACACACACACACACACACAGTCATCCCTCTCGTGCTGACAGTTAAAGGCCTAAAATTTTATTTTATTTATTTATTTATTTATTTTTTGAGACAGAGCCTCAAGCTGTCACCCTGGATAGAGTACTATGGCATCACAGCTCACAGCAACCTCCAATTCCTGGGCTTGAGCAAGTCTCCTGCCTCTGCCTCCCAAGTAGCTGGGACTACAGGTGCCCGCCACAACGCCCGGCCATTTTTTGGTTGCAGCCGTCATTGTTGGTTGGCGGGCCTGGGCCGGATTCGAACCTGCCAGCTCAGGTGTACGTGGCTGGCACCTTAGCCCGTTGAGCCACAGGCGCCGAGCCTAAAATTTTATATTTACATAATTCTCAACTACCATACATACCTTAATTTTGTATAGCACTTCATCCAAAAGTACACAGGGTATTTCAAACATTTTAAAGGAGTGATGAACTGAGAAATAAGTTAACACTTTTTGCAAACTGAAAACTTAAAGGGGCTGACCAAAGGAAAAGTGGATCTACTCGTTTTCCCATCTTAAAAGCTGTTCTATCCATGTCATCAAATTATAATTGTGAAATGCTTAGGGAATTTTGTTCTTGCTGAGCTCCCACCCTGAATGGCGTGTTGGAGGGTTGAGTCCACCCCTGCGATGCAGAAGGGCTCCAGGTCCTTCTTACACACGTGACACAAAGCTCTTGGGAAGAGCTCTTGCCTGATACTATTGATGACAGTTTTCTCCCTCTATTTTGGCTTTAAGAAAAACAGAAAATAAAATAATCTTCATTTTGGTGTACGTGTGAAATAATAACACTCTCAGGAAGTTCTTAAACTTTAGCTGTACTTGGTGAACAGTTGTATACTGAGCACCTTTGTAACCAGCCCTAAAGTCAAGGAAAACAACATTGCCGACCCTTCAAAAGACCCCACATCACCTTATCCAATAATAGTTCACACTTTCATCGCTAGAGATAACTACTCTGCTGACACTTAACAAAATTGCTTTCTTGCTTTTCATTAAATATATATATTTAATATATTATTCATTTTATATATATATATATTTTACCACCAATATAGAAGCACCTGTACAAATTACAGTCATGTTTCTAGCTTCTGAATTGCATGTAAATGGAATGATATTGTGTGCTACCTTTGTTTTTTTCTTGTTCTTTTTCAATCAGCATTACACAGTTTAGTTTATTCACTACTGTATTTCAGTACATTACTGTATTAATATCTAGCACCTTATTTCTTTATTATTCTACTCTTGGTTGACACTGGGTTGTTTCCTGTTTGGTGCAGTTATGAACAGCACTGTGATGACATTTCCTCCTGCCCCCAGTGCACATGTGACACGCATCTCTGGGATGGACCCCCAGAAGTGTGTGCACCTTCTGTTCTCTAAAATGCTGACCCAAGTTATTTATTTTTATTTTTTTATTGTCATATACACATAGATCATGAATACATTTATGCATATGTGGGGTACAATGTGTTGATTTTTAAATACAATTTGGAGTGCTTACATCAAACTAGTTAACATAGCTTTCTCCTCATTTATTTGATTATTGTGTTAAGACATTTATGTTCTACACTTGATAGATTTGACTTGTACCCTTGCAATATGCTCCATAGGTGTGGTCCCATTATTTATCCTCCATCAAACCTCCCCCTCCCCCTCCTTTTCCACTTCATTTCTCTCCTTCATCCTGGGCTATACTTGTGATCTATCTTTCATAAGAAAGTGTGAGTAAATATATACAAAAGTTATTGGAAAGAGGCTTACAGAATGTTCCCTGCAGTCCTCTGAGTGCTGGGGTTGCTCATTGTCTTTGAACATGTCTAGGAATTAGAAATTTTCTGCTTTGAGTGTCAGATGTTCTTATGAGGGATGGGGTGG
>CAUYRH010091676.1:0-25846 GCA_963574655.1 Perodicticus potto | reverse complement strand
CCGCCAAACAACAATGACAGCTGCAACCAAAAAATGGCCGGGCGTTGTGGCAGGCACCTGTAGTCCCAGCTACTTGGGAGGCAGAGGCAAGAGACTCGCTTGAGCCCAGGAATTGGAGGTTGCTGTGAGCTGTGATGCCAGGGCACTCTATCCAGGGTGATAGCTTGAGGCTCTGTCTAAAAAAAAAAAAAAAGAAGAAGAAGAAGAAAAAGAAAGAAAAAGATGGCTCAGTAAAACCAAGATCCCAGACAGCAGACCCTGAAGCCATGGAGCTTTATTACCACACTTTGGAATCCATGCAAAGAACTCTCAGCCTTTTGCTATCTAGACTCAGAATTCCTATGGAGCAACTGACTCCTTTTTACCTTGTTTTTCCCCCTTTTTGAACAAGAACATATATAGCTGCTTTCCTATGTCTCTCCCATCAATGTATGCTGGAGGAAGATAACTCGTCTCTTTCACTTTATAAATTAACCAGTTAAAAGAATCTGTACCCAAAGAACCTTTCCCACACTTGGCCTAACTTAGATAATGAGACTCTGGTCTCAGAGCAGTTGTGGTAATTGATTTAGACTCTTAGGGATCTCGGGGAGAGGTGAATGTATTCTGTGTGTAAGAGGGATGTGACTCATTCAGGACAGGAGGACAGACTATGGCAGACAGACTCAGGATCCTTCTTGCCTGGCATTTACTCCCTTGCATAATTCCCTGCCTTTCAATGTCGGTTGAAAGGATGTCTTGTTTCCAAACAATAGAATATGGCAAAGACAATGAGATGGATGTGATTCCATGTGTCTGACTCTACACGTAAGATTGTAGTGCTTGTCTTGCTTCTTGAGAAGGCCTTTCACTCCCTTGTTGACTGTAGAGAAGGAATGGCCGTTTGGGGGGACCCCAGATGGTCAGGAACTGTGGGTGGCCTCCAGGAGTGAAGGAAAGCCTCTGCTCAATAGCCATCTGGGAATAAAAGCCCTCAGGCTTATAGAACTGAATTATAGAACCGATTTTAGACCCCAAATCTGTGTGTTTGTAAGCAGATCTTCTTCAGTCAAGCCTCTGAATGAGAATCTCATGGCTGTGGGCTGAAGAATGGCCCCAATGATATAGCCACATCTTAATCCCTGGCTCCTGTGAATGCTACCATTTTGGAAAAAGGATCTTCGCAGCTGAGATTAAGTTAAGAATCTTAAAGTGAGCTGATTATTCTGAATAATCCAGGTGGGCCCTAAATGCTATCACAAGTGTCTTATTATTTTAGTGATTCCTTTAGGATTTTAGTACACATCTCTAATTTACCACAGTCTGTTGTTAAGTAACATTACACCACTTTATGAACATAGTATGCTTTTTGTGTGAAGCAGTGTGTTTCCTTTCCTTTCCTACTAGCCTTTGCCTTATGGTCATGCATTTTTATTTTATTTATTTATTTATTTATTTTTGAGACAGAGTCTCTCTTTGTTGTCCTTGATAGAGTGCCGTAGCATCACAGCTCACAGCAACCTCAAACTATTGGGCTTAAGCAATTCTCTTGCCTCAGCCTCCCAAGCAGCTGGGACTACAAGCACCCACCACAATGCCTGACTACTTTTTAGAAACAGGGTCTTGCTCTTGCTCAGGCTGGTCTCAAATTTGTGAGCTCAGGCAATCCACTTGCCTCAGCCTCCCAAGTGCTGGGATTACAGGCGTGAGTCCCCATGCCCGGCCTATTGTCATGCATTTTTACTTCCACTTGAGGCAGACCTCACTTTATTATTTTCATTAAACAGCATGTTATCTTTTAAAGAGTTTTGAATAAAAAGAAATACATTTTATATTTCCCATGTATTTATAATTTCCTAGTGTACTTATTTCCCTCTGGTATAGTATTCCTTTATTCTTTATATATAATAATCTTTACTATTTCTTGTGCGTGTGTGTGTGTTTTATTAAATCATAGCTGTGTACATTAATGCAATCATGGGGTACGATGTGGTGGTTTTGTATACAATTTGAAATATTTTCACCAAACTGGTTAACATAGCCTTTACAGCATTTTCTTAGTTATTGTGTTAAGACATTTATATTCTACATTTAGTAAATTTCACATGTACCCTCATTAGATGCACCATAGGTGTGGTCTCACCAATTGCCCTCCCTCCTACTATTTTTTGTAGTGTAAGTCTATTGCTGATCCATTCTTTTAGTTTTCCTAAGTCTGAAAAAAAGTCTTTATTTGCTACCATATTTGAATGATTTAGACTTCTAAGTTGACAATTTTGTTTGTTTTTCCTTTCTATAAATTAAAGATATTGCCTCACTTTCATCTTACTTGCATCATTTCTGAAAAGAAATCTGCTGTCTTCCTTTATAGCTGTTCTTTTTATATAACCTATCCCTTTCTGCTGGCTGCATTTTAGATTTCCCCCTCTATCATTGGCTTTATGCAATTTGTTTATGATGTCATTTGTAGTTTTCCTTAAGATTTTTATGCTTAAAGTTTTTGAGTTTTCAGATCTGTGAATTTATAGTTTTTAACTAGTTTAGATTTCTTTTTTGCCATTTTTTAAAAAATATTTTTTTCAGTCCCTCACTCTCTCTCTCCATTAACTATTTTACTAATAGTTACTACCTACTACTATTTTAAAAGGTATTTTATCTCGGGCAGTGCCTATAGCTCAGTGGGTAGGGCGCTGGCAACATACACTGAGGCTGGCGGGTTCAAACCTTGCCCAAGCCTGCTAAAACAACAATGACAACTGAAACAAAAAAATAGCTGGGTGTTGTGGCAGGGGCCTATCGTCCTGGCTACTTGGAAGGCTGAGCTCAAGAGTTTGAGGTTGCCGTGAGCTGTTATGCCACAGGACTCTCCCAGGGGAAGAGACAGCTTGAGACTATTTCAAAAAAAAAAAAATTTTTATCTCTTTGTATTTCATTTTGAATGGTTTCTATTGGCATGTCCTAAAGCCTACTAGTCTTTTCTTCTGACATGTCTAGTTTGTTGTTAATACCATTCCATGTATTTTCATAAGAGACATTGTGGTTTTCCATCTCTCAAAGTTTATTTCAGGTCTCTTTTATATTTTCCATTTCTATATTTTATTTTTTGAGCTATAGAATAGATATGAAAGGACTATTTTATGTCCTTTTCTGCTTATTTTAACACTTGGTCAGTTTTGATGGATTAATTTATCTCTTCACTATGTGTCATATTTTTCTGCTTTTGTTCATGCCCGGTAATTTTGCATAAGTTATGAATTTTATAATGCTTTGTTGACTTCTGTTTATTTTATATTCCTGTAATTTTCCTGACGTTAAGTCTATGGAACAATTATGTTGCTTGGAAATAATTTGACCCTTTCAGGTCTTACTTCTAAAGTTTGTTATTCAGAATCAGACCTAATTATTGCCTACTCTTGAGACAAGACTCTTCCAAGTTGCTATACACTACCTTATGTCTTTCCCAAATTCATATATTGAAATCCTAACTCCCAATATAACTGTATTGGAGAGAAGACCTTTAAGGAAGTGAGTAAATTAAATGAAATCATTAAAGTGTAGGCCTGATCCAATAGAATGGGTGTGTTTATAAAAGAGGAAGAAATGCCAGAGATTGTTTTCTTTCCACTATATGAGGACACAACAAGAAGGTGGCTCTCGGCAAGCCTGGAAGAGTTCCCTTACCAGAAACTAAGCCCTGCCAGAACCTTGACCTTGACATTTTTAGCCTCCAGAACCATGAGAAAACACGTTTTTGTGGTTTAAGCCACCCAAGTCTGTGGTATTCTATTATGGTAGCTCAAGCTCCCTAATGCACTTCCAGGTGTATTTTATAAGGTTTTCTTCTCTGGTTTGTAGAGGAATGTATCATTTCTATCTTTGTGCGGGCACTAGCTACTGTTCCCTCTCATATTTTTGAATAATTCTTTCTCCAAACTTCAGGGTATGTGCAAAGCATACACCAATCAGTACAACTGAAAACTTATTGGGGAGCCTCTGAAGCTCTCCAGAGTTATTTCTTTATGTGATTTTCCTCTCTGGTACTCATTCCTCCAAACACTATCCAGCATGGTTTTCCTGAACCTTCCATTCCATTTCCTCACGTCTGGAGCCTTATGAGGTGCAGCTGGGTTTCCTTTCTCTGGGCCTGAGATCTCTTACAAGGCAATAAACATTCACCTCTTTTATTTTCTGTGTCTGGGAAATTATTGTTCTTTGTTTTTTAGTGTCCAGCATCTTGAAAAACATTGTTCAATATCATTAGACTGATTTTTTCATTTGTTTTACCCAGAAGGATACATTTAGTCACCGCCACTCCACCTTTGTCAAAAGTAAGATCTCACTAGAATTTCTTTTATTTCCTTTTTTCTAGTTTCCATCCCTATATTATTACATAAAATTTTCATCTCTTCCCCTATAATGTTTACTGTTTTCACTATTTCATTTAGCATACTTATCATTGTTATTTTAAAATTCCAATCTATACCATCTCTAGGGTGTTCCTATTGGCTCTTTCCTCTCTTAACTATGGGTAACATTTTGTTTTCCATCTCAAAGTTCACATACATTTTATTGTATGGAGACATTTTATATAAAGTATGCTAGAAAAAGGAATAAATAATACTTCTAGGAAGTAGTATGTCCTTTCTTCTGTCAGGCTTCAAGAATGAAGGACTCTATCTGAAATGTTGTCAGTCTTGGTCTGTTTTAGTCTGAGTCAGTTTCTCACTGGCTTCAAATGTTTTGAAAGAAAGGTCAATTTTTTTCCCTTCTGTAGTCTAAGCACTTGAGAACTCACCTAAAGATTTCTTTATGCTATACACAAAGCTGCCAGTTTTCCAAACCAAAGGATATCATTTTCTGTCTTACAGCCTGGCTGCCAGCATCACTGGTGAGTGCTTTTTGCTCTCTGGACCTGCCCTTGAATTTCTGTGCCTCTGATACCTGAAAGCCAGTGTGTTTTCCCCTCCCCTAATCTTTGGACATTGAAAGCTCACAATGCCTCAGATGGTTTTCTGTCAGTTCTCCTCCCCATCTCTACCTTTAGACATCAGCAGCCTTGCACTTGGGGAAGACTTCTCACACCTCATGAGGTTCTCTCTTGGCTCTCTAGTTCCAGTCTTTAACATACTGCTCAGGAACTTGGTAAAGATCTGTGCTGAAAAGAAGTTGGTAAAGACCTGTGCTGAAAAGCTGATAATGTGGGTACAGATTTGCTCTGAGGCTAGGGCTCCTTGGTCTTTTAATTTTTCATATTATCTCACATATACCCATTACAAATTTGTTACATGCGTTGTGGGTTTTTTCATACCATCTAAAGGAGATTTCTCCTCTTTCCGCTAACTGATCTTGTTTTGGTTGTTAGGGCAAGAGTATCAAAGAGCCTCCTTTGGTTTTCTATATCATAACCAGAAACAACCTTTCTTTTACCCTCCAGCTTCATAGAAAATAAAACGTGCCTCTTTCTTGCAGATGTTTTCTGACCATAGATGAAATTCCATCTCTCACTGAGTTTGCCTGCCTTCCCTGAGGGGTGGGAGGGCTGGGACAGAGAATCAGGGGATTTCCAGATTTGGAAGAAAGCTTCAGGGCCATCCTGTCCATGTTCCCAGCTGATGCTTCCTTGTGGGTCACACAAAGCTGTTTTTCTTTTTTCTTTTTTTATTTTTACATACACATGTGTTAATTAGGTTTCTACTTTTTGCCTTCACAGAATTTAAAAGGTTTAAAATTTAATAACAATAACAATGTGTAAGATAAGGACTAGAAACAAACACCATGTAAAGAATGAATGAAGATAAATACATTCAGAAAAGAAAACAGACGATTACTGCATCGAAATATTAGGCAATATTAATAATAATAATGCCAAAAAAGGAACGTTCACATTGTCAAATAAGGCATTATAGAGTGCTTTGACTCTGAGGCTCAGTATGAAGTCGTCAGTTAACTTCTTATTTTTTTTCCAAAGTCTCAAAAAACAAAGACAACTAATATTATATAAATAAAAGTAAAGGAGAGTTTCAAAAAAACAGATCATGCCAAATCTTATACACAATAGAAAAAGAAGAAATATTTCAAAATCATTCTACTTGATCTGGATACACCTGATATTGAAATTGGAGAAAATATATTGTTATAAAGGGAAATTACAAACATATTTCCCTTATAAGTGAGGCTGAGCTGTTTTTCTATTTGTGAATTTTAGCATGTATGCCTGAGCTTAACCATGTCTGGTCACAGTTAACCTTGTTAATTCCTGCTGTACAATGGGCTCAGTTTTCTTTCTGAATTTTGCACATTAAATCAAACCAGTATCTCTAACCTCACAGGTGAGATGAATTCTGAGTCTATGGATAAAGCCACCCCCGGCCCCTGGCAAAATTGACCCTGGGCAAGCTGGTGCTTCAGCGGCTGAACAACTGGTGGGGATCACCAAGCCTCAGCAGGCTCAACCCTGCCCTGAAGCAGTGGAAGTCCCAGAAACACCCAGTCTTGGGTCCTCCTCTCCCTTCTCCCTTTCCCCGCCATCTCCCACCTGGCTTGCCTTTGATCTCCATACGTAAAAAACTTAGGCCCATTATAAACCTGTTTATACTCTAATGACAAGAATACAGACAAAAGTAATTATAGATGAACATTAAAGAGCCCAGCCCAGCTCCCCAGCAGAACCCAGAAGGGCAGGCACAGTGAGTCAGCCAGCTCCAACAACGGGAACGAGCGAGCTTCAGGCCGTCTGGGATGTGGCTCAGGTGTGCCCAAGACAATACTTTAGAGAAGGCTACTTCGACAGGCCTGAAGCCCTCTGTCTCCTGCTTCCCTTTTAAACAACAATTTCTAAGGATGACAAAAAGTGCTTACCTCCATGTCAGGTGCTCAGCGAGCCTGGGCTGCTTCTCTCTCTCTCTGACTTTAAGAACAAACTCTGATACCAGACATTTACACCTTAGTGAGAATTTTTTTCCTAAAAAACTTACTTAGAGTCTCATATGTGATGATTCAGCTAGGCTCTGGGTTTGTAGAATTGCTCCCCTTATCAGCATTTAGGAGGAAGGCAGTACATAGCAAAGCCACTTTGAACTGTTTTGGGGGGTAATGGCTGCAAATCCATGTTCTAGAAAATGCAAAGCATCAATTTCACTTACACACTAGGCTGGGCACGATTGGTTTCTGTCTGCAGCCCTACTATTGCATCAATGTGCTCTTAACAGGAAGGCTGCACCCTTGCCTAACTTTTTTGCATAACAACTTGTTCTTTTGTGATCTGTATAATAATCTCTTAGGGCTCTGTGAGCTTTTGTACATAAACTGGAAAGAAATACTAAAAGCAAAGAGTTTTTTCTTTCTCTTTTAAAATAACCAAGTACAACACCATTACTAATGATCTCAGTGTAAGTTGCTTTAGTTACCAGACAGAGATTATGTAGCCCACACCAACTTTGCAATTCTTTTGACCAAGGCCAGGGTCAAACTCACAGGCGAGCATCTTTTATTACAGTGGGGCAAGCCTCCAGTCAAACCCATCAGAGTGGAGCCTTCCAGTCTCCCACAGTTATTATGTTCTTAGGATTATCATTAATTTTCTCTCCCTGAAGTGCTTCTGATGAATGCAAGGGCTGTGGGCTAAGGCTGTCTACGCATTCACTGATAAAAGGTTCTATGTTCAATTTTCTGCAAGTGCCCTTAGAGAATCCACAATTTCCTGGCTCTTCCTAAGCAGAAGCCGAGTTTATGCTGCCTTCAAAAAGGGAGAACTGAGTCCTTTTGCTGTAAAAGCTTCTTGAAGTTTGCAGGGAGAGTTCCCCTGGGACATTTTGGAGACTTGGAACCTTTTGGGGTCTGGCAGTGTAGATAAAGCGGTTATTATTGATTGCAGACTTAAGAGCTATGCACACCAAGGTCTGTGTGGCTTCTGGTTTTTCATCCCTTTTCTATTGGCGTAGCCTTGGCGTCCCTCCTGGGAATCTTGCACAAGTCCCTACCAGGCCTGCGGAGCCCAGTGTATAGGGCCCATTTAGCTTTCTACAATGAAATCCACAGGGTCCTCCTGGCCATGTCATCAGGTGTCACCTTTGATTGAGGACCTCAGCTCTCTTGCACATCCTGGGGATAGATCTGGTGCATTAAAGCGAGACTCCATAGTCAACAGGGAAGCTTTGTGTCCACGAGGGAGGGAAGGACATGGAGGCTCCGAGTTGAAGTGGCTTTGCACAGACAATGTATTCACACATGGAGCTCAGCAGCAGCATCTTTTATTAAGCCATGGAGACTGTGGAGCATTTGTAGTCAAGCTTTAAAGTTTTAATGAAGGTATTTTCACGAGCTGGAACCCACAATAGATGTGTTCAGGGTGTTGAAACAATGGGGGGCCTTTGGAGAGGTGCACTCTGGGGCTTAAAGCACAATGACTTTCTGTATTCCAGGTCCCTGACGTGTCATATTCCTCCACCATTGTCTGGGCCACTCTCAGGCGCAACTTAGGGTGTCTGTGGTGGTGTTTCAGCTGCTGCTATGAGGATCTGCCCCAGGTCTCAAGAGACTTCAACAGCACCTTTGGCCCAACAATGAGTGGGAGTTGCCAAGAAGCTAAAACGGGCACTCCTGGCCGGGCAGATGTGAGGAGTTTCTATAGGAAAGTTAGAAGTTAAATAGTTACATTACCAGACAAAGAAGGTCCGGCCACCTGTCACTGACTAGTCAATATGGAGAGAAGGGGTTTAGGTCCAAACAAGCTTATTTTGTCATAGAGCCAGTTGATTCTGGAGAACCCCAAGAGTAGTCTTCCAATTCTGTTCTGCCTCAGTTACAATTCTTGCAATTTTTTTTTTTTTTTGGTAGAAACAGAGTCTTACTTTGTTGCCCTCAGTAGAGTGCTGTGACATCACACTGCTCACAGTAACCTCCAGTTCCTGGGCTTAGGCAATTCTCTTGCCTCAGTCTCCCAAGTAGCTGGGACTACAGGTGCCTGCCACAATGCCCGGCTATTTTTTTTTTTTCTTTTTTTGGTTGTCACAGTTTGGGCTTGGCCAGGTTTGAACCCACCATCCTAGGTATATGGGGCTGGCGCCCTACTCACTGAGCCACACGTGCCGCCCAATTCTTATGAATTTTATATTAAAGTACAAGGAAACCAACCTAGGACATGATGTTAACTTTATCTGATAGGGAGTAACATCAAAGCAGTCTTCATTCCAACAATGCAAAATATTTAAACAACTGAAAGGTAAATTTCTTTCTTTCTTTTTTTTTTTTGAGACAAAGTCTCACTTTGTCTCCCTGGGTAGAGTACCATGGCATCATAGCTCACAGCAACCTCCACCTCTTGGGCTCAGGCAATTCTCTTGCCTCAGCCTCCCAAGCTGCTGGGACTACAGATACAACCCATAGCACCCAGCCATTTCTAGAGGCGAGGTCTCACTCTGGCTCAGGCTGGTCTCGAACCTGTGAGCTCAGGCAATCCACCTGCCTCGGCCTCCTAGAGTGCTAGGATTACAAGCGTGAACCACCTCACCCGGCCAAGGTACATTTCATTTTAACAAAACATCTAAGAAAATCATCAGAGCAAACATCATATTATCAAAATAACCTTAACCAAGATCACAACACCTATTGTCTATGTGTAACTACATTTCCCAAAGCCTTTTGAGACAAACATCCTCACAATCATGGAGAAATCTTAACTAGATGATCGTGGAAGGTGTGTGGGGAAGGCTCAGCAGGCTGGTCAGCTTCTCAGCCTCCATCCTGCAGGCTGCTTTTCCGGCTTCAATTAGACATTCTTGACTAGGAGAAGAAAATAAAGGCCTCAGACAGTAACATCTGGCACAGACGCACTTCCAGATCTTGGGAAGGCTCTGAGCTTGAAGTTGGCATTGCTAGAGGCTTTCCAACAGTATTTTGGAGAGTGTTTAAAAAACAACTTCAGAGATGCAGGAGGGAAGAGAGATGATAAGCGAGACTCCACCTGTTACTGAACAAACAGGGTCCAGCCGCCTGTCCTTGTCAGCCAGTTGCAAGATGGGGATTAGGACCAACAAGCTTTATTGGCAGAGAGGCAGCAATCTGGAGAACAGGGAGAGTGACCTCTCCAATCTGTTCTGCCTCAGCTACAATTCTAAAAGTTTTCATAATTGGATATAAGGAAACAAACCTAGAAAATTTTGACTTTGAAAGAAGCAACAAAGAAAACATTAAACTAGCCTTTACTCTAACAATATAACAATACTTAAGCAACATCAAAGTAACCTTTACTCTAACAATATAGCAACATTTATTCCCTAAGCATTACCACCTCTCCCAAAGTCTTTTGAGATAAACATTCTCATAGTCATGGGGAAGCCTGAACTAGCTAATCGTGGAATGTATATAGAGAAAGAATATGGGCTGGGCAGACTAGGTCAGCAGGACTGCTTCAGCTTAGCTCCCAGACACCATCTTGGAGGCCACTTTTCTGGCTTTATACTCAGCCCTTGTTTCAACCAGAGCATCACTAGCTTGACCTAAGTAGGATTTGTTTTGAATTAAGGTTTTTACTGCTTAAAAAGCACCACCATAGAATAGTTTGAAAGAAGTCTGGATTATATCATCTTAAAAGTCACACCCCATTCCAGCAATCTTAGATTTTTAGACCCCACAGCCATAATACTCAAGGATGCAAACCCCCTTGTCTTGAATTCTTACTGAGAGATAGGTAAATACATCCCATTAAGACTATCAGCCTATAGGATGGAATCTGAGAAGCTCAGCTGAAGCAGGACAGCTGACCTCGTCTGCTCAGCCTTCCCCACACACCTTCTGTGATTATCCATTTAAGGTTTCACATGATTGTTGGGGAAGATGGTCACATACAGACAATTGGTGTTGTGATAATGGTAGAGTAAAGGTTACTTTGCTGATATGATGTTTTCTTTGGTGTTTGGTTAGCGTGAAAATTATCTTTCTGTTGTTTAATCATTTTGCATTGTTACAATGATGACTACTTTGATGTTACTCCCTATCAGATAAAGTTAAAATTGTCTAGGTTTGTTTTCTTGTATTTCATTTAAAAAATGGTTAGAATTGTAACTGAGGCAGAACAGAATCAAGGGGCTACTCGCACTGTTCTCCAGAATTGCTGGCCTCCTGACAATAAAGTTGAGAGGACCTAATCCCCATCTCTGCATCTGGCTGATAGTGGCAGAGGGCTGGACCTGTGGCTGTGCCCAGGCACTGACCAGGTTGTTCAAGAACACATAGGCAAAGATTCATGTCCTGTGAGATGAAAAATTAGGCCAGGCATGTTTGGGAGCAGATTATAGTAGATTTTTTAAAAAATACTATATTATCTAAGGAAGTGAAAAATTAAATTAGTCCCCTTGAAGGAATTGCCTTGAAGAAATTTTAGTTCCAAGAGGAGATGAGAAAAGAGTTTTTGAAAGTGTTTATAGTTAACCAGTTTAGGGGAGAACCGTATTTCCTATCTCTCAACCTTCACAGCCTCTAGGCCCTGCTAAATTGACCATTAAGGTCTCCTAGCAGGTTTGGGCTACTCAGCAGGAGATATCATGTCATAGCATGGGACTCAATAATTTTTGTCCTGGTTTTCTGACAAGTTCAGATAACCTCTTACTAATTCTTTCTCCCAATGGCCTCTACCTCCAGCTCAATAAACTCTTACCTTTCAATAACCTGGACAAATCACTAGCTAGTCCAACGTCCTCAACTCTAGAATTTTACCTTCCAAGGTACCATCTGACACTGCGGTAGTATTTACGATTCAAAACGCCAGTCCATTTTGTTAGAAGATTAGTCAGTTTCAGGAAGCTCTTTGTCATACCCAACATCAAACAACTGATTCATCAACTTGGATAAATTTTTTCAATCAATTCTTTTGAAGTTGTGTATACACAACTTATTTGTGGGAATAGCTTTTAGAAATGCTGCGTCACGGAGGCCTCGTGTCTTCAGTGTTGGGTACCACAAATGAAAATATCAGGCACAACAGGAAATCTGATGTGCCCCTTCAAAAAGGACACAGGTAGGATTAAACCTTTATCTATGCTTTGAAGTGACTTACCTATTCTTTCTACTCTATTATATATTCAGTTATAAATGCTTTGTGAGATAATAATTTTTTCCATTGTGATAATTGTGCTCAAGGTCAAGTTGAAAGGCCAGAAACTTGTGACATTTCAGCTTTTTTGAAGATAAATGCATCTTATTATAGAGCTGTAAGAACTATGAGTCGGATGACTTGGATTCTAAAAATGGACATTTCTGTGAGTTTGCAGAGGCAATTGTTCTACGTCTCTTGGTTGAAATCCTTACACAAGAGTGGAATCAAACAAAGTTGGGTTTGCGTCATGTATAAGATGAATAACCATGGGCAAATTCTTAATCACTGGATGTCTCAGCTTTATCATCTGTTAAGTGAGCATAATAATTATACCTATCCCATGGGGGTGTTATGAAGATTAAAGAACATAGAGCAAGCAGTCAGTAAATGTTCATAATTCTTATGGTTGACCTCAATTGCCTATACAAGGAGAATTTTGCATAACAGTATGTTTAAGATTCTTTTTGATTTTAAAATCTATAATCCTCAGGGTTGTGTAGGTCAGGCCTATTCCTCCAGAATTCAAAACAGGCAGCTGGTCCCAGAAGCAATGTTGAGGATGTCTGTTCCTGTTTCTTTTCTTTTCTTTTTTTTTGAGACAGAGCCTCAAGCTGTCACCCTGGATAGAGAGCTGTGGCATCACAGCTCACAGCAACCTCCAATTCCTGGGCTCAAGTGAGTCTCCTGCCTCTGCCTCCCAAGTAGGTGGGACTACAGGCACCCACCACAATGCCCGGCCGTTTTTTGGTTGCAGCTGTCATTGTTGTTTGGCAGGTCTGGGCTGGTTTTGAACCCGCCAGCTCAGGTGTACATGGCTGGTGCCTTAGCCCGTTGAGCCACAGGTGCCAAGCCTCTGTTTCTGTTTCTTTTTGCTGGAGTGGCTGTGGTGAAGTCCTCCTGAACCTCACTCAGCATAGATTGAGGAAGGCACTGAGAAGGAGGCTGAAGTCTGGACTGGGGACTCTTTAGCCAGACACTGATGGTTCCAAGCTGAAGGAGTGGGCTATTGGCCATCAGTTAATCCGCACACCCACTGCCCCAAATGCTAACCAGGCAGCCAGGGAGGGCATGGAGCCAGAGAGGATAGGAAGTCAAGGTCAAAGTTGGGTACTTGCCACAGGTTTGTAGCTAGTTGAAAAAGCTGACTTGTGGAGGATATGTTGAGTGATGTGTTAAAGTACTGGCAATTCAGTCTTGAGAGAGATTGCTGGTTCTCTGCTACTCAAAGTCTGCTGGCCAGTGGACCGGCAGTATCAGCTTGTCCTAGAAATTAGTTACAAATGTAAAATCTCAGGTCTCAGATCTACTAACTCAGAATATGCATTTTAACAAGACTTGTCATGAACTGAATGTTTGTGTTCCCCCAAAATTCATACATTGAAACCCTACCCACCAATGTAATGATATTGCATTGTCTGTACAATGGAGATGGAGCCTTTGTAGGTAATTAGGGGTAGATGAGGTCATAAGGGTGGGGCCCTCATAAATGGGATTAGTGGCCTTATAAGAGTCAAGATAGAGCTTGACTCCCTTCTCTGCTCTCCTCCATACAAGAAGTGAGAAGTCTGCAACTCAGAAAAAGGCCATCCTTAGAGCTTGACAGTGTCGGCATCCTGATCTCAGACTTTCAGCCTCCAGAACAATTAGAACAAATTTTCTGTTGTTGATAAGAAACCCAGTTTATGGTGTTTATTATAGCAGCCTAGACTGATAAGACAGGACTCCAAGGTAGCTTGAGAAACCCTTCAGTTGATCCTTGCCAAAACTGTCTACTTTATTTCCCCTAGCCCTAAAATTAAGATGCTCTAAGAACAAGCTGCAACAATGGTCATGAACTGTGAACTGAGGATAGTCTTTGAAGTTAAGTACTCCAATGGCCAGTTGGAAGGGGAGACTTATTAGTCAGTGTCACCTCAAATGTACTTTGGGGCAGACAAACTCTTGGAGCACAACACTTTTTATTTCCACTTACGGTATGGGATTGGTCACATTGGAAAGCAAGTGACAATTCTACAAGCATCCTTCCTGATGGCCAAAAGCGAGGAGTTATAGCACAGGCTGGATGCGGGAAGTTTGGCCTATCATTTTAATCAATTCCCTTTAGGTAGAGATACTTATAGTGAGTCAGAAAAACAAAAAAGTCAAGTAGGAAATATGTTCTAAGTAACAGAAGACTGCTAAGCTGAGAAATGTAAACAGGAAAACCTATTTTAGCTTTGTTTTCCCCAAAAACAAAATTGGAAAGGTCTCTGCTAAATATGTTTCTCCCAAGCAGTGCAACAAACCTCTCCCAACTAATGGAAATGGTTAGAAGGCATCAAAAATCAGCCTGTCTGATTTTATGAAGCAGTGGAGATGCTCCACAGAGAAAACTCAAATGTAATTCTGCCCAGGGACCCTACTGTGAAGGAGCTTTCGGCAAGACTTTGAAAGTCAGAATCTCCTTGTAAGTAATTGACAAGCTTTGGTGCCCGGATGCCCTGACCTGTGAGACTTATCTTAGGGAAAACTATGAGGCATGTGAGTTTTACCTCCTCTGTCTTGTTGCTTTTCTCACCCATGCTCCTTTGCTTATGACACTTTCACCTGTGTTATGATTAAGGAAACTACAGTAGGTGACTTGCCTAATATGACAACAGTCATGGTTTTTAGAGCAAGGAGTTGAAAGGGAGTGTCTGTTTCTGGAAAATCTTGTGTCTCACCTCCCTGCTCTATTGCCTCTTAACATTGGTTGTTCATTTGGGGTTAGATGAGGTGGCTGTCCTCAAAAAGCTAAAATTCTTGTTTCAATCATTGTTCCAATTTTAATAGAGTGGACATTTGTCTTAGCCGCTTTGACATGGTCCTACAACCCACATATAAAGACATGAAGTAACCAAACCACAAAGCCCTGAAAAGAGACTTATTGAGCTTAAACTCGGAGACAGGGAGTTTCTCTGAGGTAGAGATGCTTGTATTAAGACAGAAAAACAGTCCACGAGGCAACATTTTCTGAGCAAAGGGAAAAACACTCAGTCAAGAAATTTAAAACCACTAAGATCTAAAGAGATCCTCTCATCCAAAGAACCCAGGGAAAAGCACACCCTCCAGAAATTTCTGGGTCATCTCAGTAAGTACAACCTCAGTCTGCAGCACAGAACCTCAGGAGCAAACCTTTTAGAGTCTCATTCCATAAAGTGCAGTCAGTCCCCACAAGTGGCATCAGCCAGGGACTTGTTAGAAATGCAGACTGCCCGGCCGCACCGCATTCTTGCTGGATCAGAATCTGCATTCTAACAAGACCCTCTGGTAACCTGTAAACATAGGTCTTCAAGCTTGGGAAATTCTGTTTTAAGGTGCTGCTAACAAGGGGTACCTAAAGCTGGTTGACCCAGGTTCCATGGGGAACCATTCTCTTGGCTTTGGTCAGCAGTATCCTTCATACTTTGTAAAAAGTTTGATCCAATTTTAGTGTTATTTATTCATTTATTAGTTAGTTGTTTGTTTGTTCTTTTTAGAGGCAGTGTCTTGCTATGTTGCTCAGGCTAGGCAGGAGTTCCTGGGCTGAAGCAATCCTCCCACAGGGGCCTCCCAAACATGTGGGACTGTAGTCCTTATGCTTTAATACCTGAATGGGAGCTACTGCTATTTGAGTGAGCAGGTTAATGGAGGAGTGGTTAAAAACGTAATCTGGTTATTGTATTTGGCATATGTCATCTATGATTGCAGTCCTGAACCCTTGGGCTATGGACTGGTACCATCCCACGGCCTATTAGGAATCAGGCTGCCCAGCAAGAGATGATGGCAAGTGAGTGAGGGAAGTTTCATCTGTATTTACAGCTGCTCCCCATCACTCACATCACCACCTGAGCTCTGCCTCTGGTCAAATCCTCCGTGACATTAGATTCTAACAGGAACATGAACCCTACTGTAGGCAGCAGGGTTTAAACAGGTGAGAGATCTAGGTTGTGAGCTCCTTTTGGGAATCTGATGCCTGGTGACCTGCGGCAGATCTCAGGTGGTGATGCTAGGGCTGGGCACTGGCTAAAAACACAGATTTTCATTTACAGAGACCACAATAAATCAACTGCTTGCAGACTCCTAACAATACCTTCCAACCCCCATGGAAAAATTGTCTTCCATGAAACCAGTCCCTGGTGCCCAAAAGGGTGAGGACTGCTGATCTATGATGTCCAAGTCCAAAGACCGAAAATACAATAAATGACCTTACAAACCAAAAATTACATTGAAAATGAAATCAGTAACGGGCACTGGGAGCTCACTGGATCTTGTAAGGGATCAATATCCTTTCAGGAACATTGGCTTTCTTTATAACAGCAGAACATCCCGGCCACTGTGATGTCCCGGCAGGGACAGCTGAGTGTCTTGCTGGGAGAGAGCTTGTGGGTGGGTGGTGGGTGCCCAGGGTGGAGGCCAGCGCTCTCCAGCCTGGCCAGGTAGGCTGTAGAGAAGAATGAGGGCATTCGTTATACTGAAAGGGCTGGTTTCTCTGGTTAGATGAGTTAGGATTGTTGGCCACCAGGAATTTAACATAATTAGGGCTAAATCTCCAAATGGGAACTCCTTTACAATTTAATTCTGCCTGCAGGCTGTGTGTGGGGGTGGGGAACCTGGGGGCTGGGATGGCTCAGGAGGGTAGACTCTACCTTCCCCACCCCCTTAGTCTTCTTTCTACTGAGAACCCACCTGGTGGGGCCCTTTGTTATTTCTTTTCCATTACTGTGGACTTCAAGATTCAGAAATGCCTAGACTCTCTGGGCCCTCTGGCCTAGACTTCTGATGCCAATTCTTTTCTGCTCCATGGACCATGGTAATAAAAAGTGAATACAGAGGTGTAGACTCTAAGTTCTAACTACCCAAGATCATTTCCTGCCTCCACTGCTGGGTAGCTGAGAAAGTTACTCACTCTGTCTCTGCCTGAACAGAACTTACCATAGCATGTCCTTGCAAAGTGGCCCTACAAGGTTGAGGATTCAATGAGTTAATAAGGCCAGGCACAGTGGTTCACACCTGGAATCCTAACCCTCTGGGAGGCTGAGGTGGGAGGATGCCTTGAACTCAGGAGTTCAAGACCAGCCAGAGCAAGAGGGGGACTCCGTCTCTATTAAAAATAGAAAAGTTAGCCAGGCATCATGGCAGGTGACTGTAGTCCCAACTATTTAGAAGGCTGAGGCAGGAGGATCTCTTGAGCTAAGGAGTTTGAGGTTGCTGCAAGCTAGGCTCCATGGCTCTCTGGCCTGAGCAACAAAGCAATATTCTGTATCAAAAAAAAAAGTTAATATATGTTAATACGTTATTAGATGTCATGTGCTCAGGACAGTACCTAGCAGGTGGTAAGGGTAGCTATCATTTGTATGATAGGTACTTTTTTCCCCCGCAGGGAAAAAGGAAGAGTTGGATTTTTCATGCGTCATTAGTAAATTGGGGTTATTCCAAATAATTGAAATCTAGGGGGTGCACTGCTATGCTCTTGATATTTACAAGTAAATGAAACGTTTTCTGAGGTGGTCTCCTAACAGCCTGGGAAGAGCTACACTCTTTAGAGCACTTGGCTTAGTTCTCTGCAGCCTGGCAGTGTGCAAAGTTCAGCTAGAGGTCAAGCTCTGCTGAAGTTGGCAACGTGACATACCTCTGGCTGCTGTAGCTTGTGATAACCCCAGGGCTTCCCTTGGAATTTGCTGCTGTCCTGCTCTCCAAACTGGCATCACAACCTCAGAAGTTTATCTTGGGGTTGAAATGGAACAGCAACATCAATCCACAACATTCAAACAAGCAAGTTTTTTGGGGAGGAATGCTACTTTAGTGAAAGGATAAATCAGCTTACCTTAACAGCAGAAGGTCAGCTATACGCAATTACATTTTCCAAATCTGCGCAGACTGGGATGTCTTTGGTATTTTCTACTTCTTGCTCACACCAAGCTGTTTCTTTTGGCACCATTGGAAGCCAGGGACACCTTTACCCTTAGTGGACTGACTTTGTCTCTTTTAGACTTGTTGCTTTAGTGACATCTTTGTTGAGATTTATGAGATTTATGTTGCTCACCCAGAAAAACAAAGATACCCAGAATTTCCCACCTTAGTCAGTCCTTAAAACTTCATATAATAATAGATATTTACAAGAATCTGCAGATCCTAGTCCTCTAGAAGTGCCATTACCCAGAGCCCAAATACAAAATCCTACATCTATTTTCAGAATGGATTCAGACAAAGTAATAGCAAAGGCCCTAATAACAGAAACCAAAAGTCAGCAGATACTATGCTTTGATTCTTGGAAGAAAATTAAGAAAGAGCTGGTTTATCCTTCTAGTCCCCCAAAAATAGAGATGAGGAGTTATGATTAAGACATCTGTGCTGAATAATTATGCCTGAGTAGAAAACTCAGGTCAATATAATGATTTCAATGTAAGATTGAAATTGATAAGGAAATTCAGGTATTCAAGAGCTGCCAGACAAACGTAGGGAAAACCAGGGAGAAAAGTCTTGAAGAAGAACAAAGGAGGAAGATGTGAAAATAAACAGGGCAATTATTCAACTTATCTAAAGGCGTGTGTTTGTATTCACACGTTTGTCAGAACCACATTGAGAAAACCATAAATGTCTTTGAATGACGAACTTGTGATTAATTTCATAATAGGTATGCAAACATATGGTATAATGATATTTCTTTGAGTCAATTCATAAGACAATTTGAAATTATCCTGATTAAACACTGTCACTCCAAATTGTATATAAAATCAGCACATTGTACCCCATAAATGCGTTAATGTACATAGTTATATACAGTTTAATGCATGCAGTTTAATAAATGTACACAGTTTAATAAAAAAATTGTCAAAAGTCAAACTTAAATCCAGTGCAAAACAATGCATTAACAAACTGTACTTTCTAATACCGTGTAAAAACAAGTCGATCCCAGATTTAAGGTTATCTTTCACGGCCAGGCATGGTGGCTTATCCCTGTTATCCTAGGACACTACAAGGCTGAGGCCAGTGGATTGCATGAGCTCAGGAGTTCAAGACCAGCCTGAGCAAGAGCTAGACTATCTCTACTAAAAAATAGAAAAACTAGCTGAGCTTTGTGAGGGGGGAGACTATAGTGGCAGCTACTCGGGAAACTGAGGCAAGGGGATTGCTTGAGCCAAAAAGTTTGAGGTTACTGTGTCCAAGGATGCCAAGGCACTCTACTGAGGGCGACAAAGTGAGACTCTGTCTCAAAAAAAATAAAAAAAGTTATCTTTCACCTAGACACTAAGAGCAGGATTCAAGAGGGATTAATCAAGGACAGAGTGGACATTATACAAGGAAGAAACATCAGTTAGTGTTCACGAAGGATGGCCCAAGTCCAACCACTTTAATTTCCACTTTGGACAAGCTGATTGGACAAGCCGTCAAGGAAGAGGTGAAAAAGAAAGCGGAGTAAGCATGACCTTTAGCAAGGCATGCCATGCTATGCTTCACGCCATTCTGTAGACAAGACCGAGAACGATGGACTGCAAGACAAAATAATTTGGTGCATTAGTAGCTGGTGGAGAATGAAGGGTGCCAATGATACTGATTGATATCTTTTTGCAAAATAGTTTCTTTAGGGAATATTCTTAGTTCTAAATCTTAGCTCAGTTATCAGTGGCTGTGGTGCGTGCACAGGAGGGCTTCTCAGTACGTTTTGCAGGCAACCTGAGGATCGCAAGAATAACAAGTATGCTAAATGAGAGGTATGGAATACACAGAGGGGCTGGCTATTTGTCCTGCTTTTAAACATTCAATAGTTTCTTTGATATTTATAAAAAACATAATGACACGCACAAGAAGCAAGAAGCTTTCTTGCAGAGCTACCTCTAAGGCTTATAATTTCATGGATAAATCTGCCTTCAAACTGAGACCACTGTATCTTCCATTCACCTTAAATTAGCATTTCATCCTCTGGGGCATCTAGAGTTTATGCCCTACTTCTATGAGTTGAATGATAAAAGCTCTTGCAAAAATCTGTGTTTTAATTCTACTCCAAGAATCAAGATCAATTGACGTAAACTCAGAGAGAGACGAGATTCTTCAAGTAGTGTAAAGAATTTGCATTCTGATTTCTTATGATTTTTACCTTAATAATTTAAGACATTTTTAGATTGATTGTACGCATGACCTCCTGTTAAAGAAAAGAAAAAGGAAAAAAGAAAGAAGGATGTCTTCCCATGTGCTAATGATGCATTTTATGAGAATGAACCTGGGATGATCTTTAACGTTACTGCCTGAAACATGGCCTAAAGTTATAAGTTAAAATCTCTGTCATTTACATGTATTCTCCAAATGCTTCCCCATCAGCACTTTTAATTGCCAGAAGTGCACTTTGCCGTCAAAATGCCCAGGCAGGCGCAGCAGAAGGCTGTGATACTCAGAATCAGAATCCTGGAGCAACAATCTGCGTCCCAGAATCAGAATCCTGGAGCAACAATCTGCGTCCTTTGTCTTCTGTAACTTTCTTGAATTCCTCACGCTGCTCTTACTTCTGAACTTTGCCCATTATTTTCTCCGCTATTCCCCTGTCTCCTGAGCCCCCTTTAAAACTCAGCTCCAAGTAAGTGTCCTCAGGAAGGAATTTTTAGAATTTTTTCCCTGGAGCAGACTCTTTGCTGAACCCTCTCCACATTGCCTGTATCTTTCCTCTGTGACATTTACCACCATTTCTAATTATATACTATGCACTCAGTTTATTTGAACACTGTTGTGTTTCCCCCACATATACTTCACATGGAGGGGCCATTCAATGAATGAATAAATGGGAAGGGAAGATGATTTGGACATGTTGTTTGTTCATTCCTGGAGGGACTCTAAATTCTCTCCTTGGACCAAGTCAGACCACCCCAAGACTGCTCTAGACTATGATGTTCTTGGCTTTGACTGGACGTTCCCATAAGCAACTTTTCAGAGAGAACGTTTCCACCTGGCTGGTGTTTACTATTCCCTGTCTTTCCAGGGAAGGAGGTTTTACTGTGTCATCAAGTGACCTCATTTACTTTAGTACCTTGGGACCCTAAGACTTTCGTGTCTTTTAAATAGTGCTGGACTTCAAGAAGAGGAATTAAAACCAAACACCTGTTGAAATTAAAAAATGCTTTATGCTAAGCCTTGGAAACAATTGTTCTAGATAGTTGCAAAGAGAAATGGGGAGAACTTTGGGCTAGGAATCAGGTGACCAGGAATCTTGGCTTGTGTTTTTCTAGAACTCACTGCCCAATGTCTAGGAAATCAGTTCTGGGTCCCAGTTCCTACAGCTTGAAGAAAAATGGTACTGGATTAGATAAACTCACAGGACTTTGAGAGTCAGTGCCTGTGACATCATAAAAGGGATTCACATTAGATATGGATAAAATGTCTGGGGCCACATCTGGCTCTGAAGAACAGACAGGACAACAGGAAAGCCAGACTCCAGCAGCCCAGAGGAGAATCGGGCCTTGTTATGTAGTCATATGGAACGTTCCCCTTTGCTTTGTTTATGCTACACATATAACCCCAAAGTAAATTATGCACAGAGTGAAAAAATCTGGAAAATATCTGAACAATTCAAATAAGAACCTGAAAAACCGTGATCTCGAAACAATTTTTTTTCTCTTTTAAAGATAAAGTCTCACTCTGTCACTGAGGCTGAAGTGCAGTGGAGTGATCATAGCTCACTGAAACCCCCAGCTCCTGGCCTCAAGCGATCCTCCTGCCTCAGCCTCCCAAGTAGCTGGGACTATAACATACACCACCATACTCAGCTGATTTTGTTTTTTTATTCTTCGTAGAGACAAGGTCTTGATATGTTGGCCCAGTTGGTCTCAAACTCCTGGCCATAAGCAATGACCCTTACCGCACTCAGCCTCCCAAAGTTCTGGGGTTACAGATGTGAGCCACTGTGCCAATCTCAAAACAATTATTCATATCTACATGAGCACATCTCTGTCCAGTGTTGACCCTACATTTGTGATTCCTTCCAGAAAATTATTTAACTGTGTATCCTGCTATCTGGGCTTACTACTCCACCCCTTAAATAATTCTGTATTTAATCTCAGCACTGTACTAGGTGTCAGGAAGCTCAGTGAACAAGACAGGTGCTGCTTTAGAGAGTTCATGATTCGGCCTTCTCCTTATCATTAAGAAATTTTCATGAACACAAACTCTGTAACGGCTACAACTGACTCTTAAAACAATTTGTGGTGGTGGTGGTTGTGTTCTGTGCTGCACTAGAAGAGAAAATCCAGCTCTTGAGGGTGTATAAGGCTGAATAACAGGTAAAAGAAAGAAGGGGTGAAGGCACAATAGGGATTCAGAGAGTGATTTGGGGTAATTAACATGAAGAGCACAGGCTGTAGTGCCAGGCTGCTAGCTGTGGGCTCCTGGGCAAATCCCTTAAAACATCTGTGCCTCAGTTTCCCTGTGCGGAAAACAGTGATAATAACACTTACCTTTTAGGGTGGTGATAAGGATTAAATGAGATAAGGCATGCAAGACGTTTAATAATCTCAATATGTGAGATTATTAGCCCTAGTTAATATTAGCCCTGTATTTCAATATTGCATAATACACTGAGACAAGGGAGGGGTCAGACGATGTAAGAAAGAGCCTGATTTATTGATTTTTTTCTTAAGTACAGTTATTCTTCTTAATGTGCACAGCTACAAGTACATGTCAGAAAAAGATGACATGCAAAAGTGGTAATTAAACAGAGTTTAATGACAGGACGTTATACAAGGGCCAGTGCAGGGTTACGAAGGACCGGGGTCCCTTTTGGGCTAGCAAGAGTGGGAAGTCTAAATCTAATGAGCAAGGGCAGAGTAGTTCTCGAATCCAACAAGTTCGGGGACAACCAGATAAAAGCTTTATCTATATGAATAGATATAGATAGGGCTTTCAGTAGAGGAATGCAGCCCTTCTCTGCCCTGCGGCTGGTGGCTGTCAATGGCTCCAAACCCATGTAAGACAAAAGGCCAGAGAGCCCAGGCACTGCAGTCTGCAGAGACTAGCTGCTTGGGCTCAGAGTAGAGCACAGAAACGCGGGCAGGAAGGGCGTCTGGAAAGAACATGGAGAAAGTACAGCACACCTTTGGTTTCTAGAACATAAAAATTATGATCATTCATTCCTTGGCATCTATGAATGTACTCATCAAATACCATTTGTAAATGTGCTCGCCCCACTTACGGAGATCACACAACTCCAGAGGTGCCAGGTACCAATTCAAACCACATGCCCTTGTCCCTTGACACACTTGGGCGAAGTGCAGCGCTCAGTGACTCAGATCACAATTTCAAGAGCTAGCGATCTCCAGTAAAATCATAGATCCCTCAACCAGCGGGATATAATGTTCAACTCTAACAATAAAGCAGGCAAATATTAGCATTTGATGCCTCTGCTTATGATAAAAAGAATAGTATTTTTCTTGGACACATATTCTATGGTCAACACACTGGGGAAATGCCAAAAGAGATAAGTAGTGAAAAGGGGATTGGCAGATACAGCACGATTTAGTATTTCATAAATTGTGATGCACACCAATACCTGGTAAGGTCCTATTCTCCCAAGCTCCTCTGCTACTGAGAAGGAAGTAGTGCTCTGGGGCTGGGGAAGATACGGAGGTCGGTCTCCTTGGCCAGGACAGAGAGGCACAGGAACAGGATGTCAAATGCAATTCATTTTCAGGGCACAAAAATCAACCATTCATCTCTCTGTGCCTAGTGACAAGCTCCCCACCACTTCTCTAATGGCAAAGAGAGAGCACAGTCAAGGGGCAGAATTCTTGTCGGGATGACATTGATTTAGAGAGGGATGTTCATTTTCTTTCTTTCTTTTTTTTTTTTTTTTAGTTTTCATTTATTTATTCCACACCCATTCATTGAGCACTTACTGAGTTTCAGGAACAGTTTTGTACACGTGTCATTCCAAAACAAATCGGGCAGCAAAGTCTTTGTCTTTCTGGATTTCTGGAGTGTAGTTTCACAGTGGAGAAAAAGAAGATAAACATCATAAAAGAAAATTGATAAATTGGACTTCATCCCAATAAAACCTTTGCTCTGCAAAACACAGAGGGACACCAATTATAAGAACATGTAGTTGTGTTTGAAAATTACTTCATTCATATACTTATTCTTTGCCATAGACTAAATGTTCTTCTTTTTTTTTTTTTTTTTAAGAAGTTAGTTTACCTATATTTCGGTTTTGTAAAGAGACTCTCAAAGCTCTGGCAAGTTACCTTTGAACTCTTTAAGTCTGTTGTTAATTTAGAGGAAAGAGGAGATCCATGCATTTCAGGCGCTCGTTTTAATTTGTTTTTTTGATGATTGGCTTGTTTCTGTTTTTAATTTCATTTA
The DNA here is from genome assembly GCA_963574655.1 of Perodicticus potto. Classification (NCBI taxonomy): domain Eukaryota; kingdom Metazoa; phylum Chordata; class Mammalia; order Primates; family Lorisidae; genus Perodicticus; species Perodicticus potto. The sequence continues at coordinate 1,437 of CAUYRH010091676.1, read as the reverse complement.
TCTAATGATGGGCAACATTAGTAGCCTCTGCCACCGGGGGAGGCCTGCTCCTGAATTTCCAGTTTGGATGGAAGTAAAAGGTGACAGATCTGGTAGAAAGTGCAAATCATACAAGAGAAGGCTCTTAAGAGATTTCTTCCTTCTCCTTCTGCCGGGTTGCCCTCCGGGGCCCCAGATAGGCATCAGGGATTTTGTGTGTTTTGGTATGTGTTCAGAGATAAGGGTGCTCCGTGATGCTGTAGGAATGAGTGGAATTCAAGCACCGTGTGTATTACTGGAGTTTCAAATAACGTTGCTCCAGGTTTATTAAATTTCCCAAATACTCTGTAAGCCATACTGAATGAGACTGTGTATAAGCGGTTTTTATCTTTTTTTTCCCTCTGAAGTTTTGAATTGGTTACCAATTTCTCAAATTCCCTTGTGCCCTTTCTTAATTTTTTCCCCAGGGTCTTTGTTAATAGAGAATGATTCACCGACTCCATATTTTTAAAGGAAATGTTGAGCCTGAGCATCAAATTCTGATCATAATTCGTAAGATTTTTAAAATGCTATCCTTTACCGCACAATTACAAGGGGTTTAAGAATGTCACCAATCTGTGCCACTGGTCTGAGAATGTGATTCCAGGCAGCAAACCGGTTTAATTTAAATACTCCCACAGATTCTTCCTTCTTTCCCAGGACTTTACCCCTGATTGAAAGGAAAATGTTTATTTTTTAAAGCTTTAGAACGATTTGGTTGGATTTCTTTTTCTTTCTTTCTTTTTTTTTTTTTAATGCCTGTTGGAATTTGCAATATCAGATATTAGAGTACTAATACCACTATCAGGAAATCTGTCTTAGTGACATTTTTATACCTCACTAGAAGCCAGCTAGAATAAGCATCTCTTGATAAAGAATACTTAAATAAAGGGTGGCGCCTGTGGCTCAGTGAGTAGTGTGCTGGCCCTATATCCTAGAGGTGAGGGGTTCAAACCCAGCCCCAGCCAAAAACTGAAAAAAAAAGAAAAAAAAAACTTAAATAAGTTCCCTGCCTAGATTTTCATACGCAGAACCCCATATGTTGAGGGTGGGACCACAGCAGGAACTCTCCTAGACTAATCATTTGAGAATCTCTTAGGGGGAAAAACATGAGAATGAGGTAGAATGATGTAGCTTTCCATGCCCAAGGGACAAAAACAGTGGAGACTAAAATCAGAAAGTAGATTTTCATCTCTAAGTCAAATTCCAAAATGGCCTTGTTACTTTTCTTAATTGGGTCTTTTATGCCCAAAGCCACAGTGAGCTGTGAAATACTATGCGGCCTTAAAGAAAGATGGAGACTTTACCTCTTTCATGTTTACATGGATGGAGCTGGAGCACATTCTTCTGAAATCAGTATTTTGAAGACATTCTACACTCTTGTGTTTATAGCAACAACACTATTCACAGTACACAATA
>CAUYRH010091674.1:0-21681 GCA_963574655.1 Perodicticus potto | reverse complement strand
TCCTGAGTAGCTGGGACTACAGGTGCCCGTCACAATGCCCGGCTAGAAAGCTGTATGCTTTTTGTGAATTTTAAATCCTCCAATCTGAATTTATATACTGCAGAATATAAACATACTGGATTGTAAAGCTACCTCTGTTGCTTTTTCCTTACTCTGATTTGCAGGTCCGCAGGGACTCTTTCACTAGTTTATCATATTTGGGTATGAAATCTGTTTGAAGCTGAAGGAAACATCTGTTATGAACGTTTGTTTGTTTCTGTTTTGAAATTGTCCTTAGACCTGGTAGCATTTTCCAGAGGATCTATGCTGCCTTGAACAATGTCATTCAATGTCATCTCGAATCATGTTTTTTTTTTTTTAATTTATCTGTTTATTTTTTAAGAGGAGGGAATCACAATGGTGAGAACATCCAGAATGCCGGAGAGCAACAGATGAACCTGGTGAAACCACCTTCATAAGGCTTTTCTTTTTTGTGAGTTTCTTTCTCAGGTAACAACCAAGTGAAGGCATTTTTTTTTAATTTTTTTTTTTTTTTTTTAGTATCAAGGCTCTTTAATAAATGAAATACTTTTTCACGTCTGGCTTATTTTGTGCAGAAACTGAATTTATTGTTAGATTTTTAAATTAGGAACTTAGATATTCCAGGTCTTCCCTAACAATCAGAATAATCAGATTTCAGGCCATTTTGTTGGCTCTTTTCTGAGTTTTGCAAGCAAAGTCCTGCTGATGACCCCTCAATATCAATCTCAGTGTAAATGGAACAGGTACCATGACCTATTGTGTTTGTTTTTGTTTTCATTTTAATTTATTTTTTATTAAGTCATTTGTACATAGATCATACATACATTCACGCCATTAGGGGACCAATTTATAGTCACTCACACTTGCATATGAAAAATGAAACACAGCTATAACCTATCGTGTTTTAACAAATAGCTCTGCCTTCTCCATCTTTAGCTTTGCAAGCTGGATGTTTACATTCCTCTTTTGGAAACCCTGGGAACCTGAAAAGCCTTCTGTTTTGATTCCTCAGTGCTAATTCCTCTCTCTCGTTCTCTACATGTACCTTAAGACTCTTTACATATATTTCTTAAAGATGTCTTCCATAAAAAAGCCCTACTATGAAGCTAATTTATAGCTGTCGTATGAATGGTATAACCCAACTATAACACAAGATTATAGGGAAAGGGGCAAGGGTAGGGAGGGGAGAGGGGAGGGTGGGGTGGAGGGAGGGTAATTGGTGGGGCCACCCCTACGGTGCATCTTAGAAGGGTACAGGCGAACCTCGCTAAATGCAGAACACAAATGTCTTCATATAAAAATGGAGAAATTGCCAGGAGAGCTATGTAAATCAGGTTGATGAAAATAGTTAAGATTGTATATGAAGCCAGCACATTGTACCCCTTGATTGCACTATTGTACACAGCTATGATTTAATGATAAAGATAATTAAAAAAAATGCAAAAAAAAAAAAATACAAAACTCAAAAAAAAAAAAAAAGAAAAAAAAAGTGCCTATCCAATTTGTTGCCTGTCTACTTGTCTGTTGGGGACGTTCACTTACTCACATGAAACGTAATAGCAGACTCATGATGGGCAAGATATTTTCATCTCCTATCAAAGTTTATTTCTGCATTTCCTCCTCTGTGTGTATCATCATTAATCTCAAGGGTCTGACTAATCAGGTTGGCCAATTTCTTGTTCACTCTCAGCAGTTCTTGACTTTGTTCAAGTCAATATCGAGGCAACCGCTTGCTCTACACGCTCAGATATCAGACGGCATCAGCAGCATCCAGCAGGTCTTCTCTCTGCATTGGTAAATCCTGGATAGGAGTGGTGCCCCAATCAGAGGACAGGAGACATTATGCACAGTTCTGATTCCCTATAGTGCACACAACCTCATTAATTTTTCGCACTTTATATACGAACGTGTTGACTGTGAATTTCACAATATTTAATTAAGGTTTCTAGGCCCATCTGTATATATTTTTTCTTTTCTTTTTTCTTTTTCTTTTTTTTTTGCCGTTTTTGGCTGGGGCCAGGTTTGAACCCGCCACCTCTGGTATGTGGGGTCAGCACCCTACTCCTTTGAGCCACAGGCGCGGCCCTATGAGCCTATATATATATATTTTCTATCAAAAGTTATTTCCATATCTGTGGAAGGTAAGTAGAAATCATATTGTTGACAAATGAAGAAGTCAGAAACTGATTTAAAAATCTAGGACTTACTACTGAGTCTCCCAAAACTTTTATAACCTTCTGATTTGAATGATCTTATTAGCTTTGGACAACCTATCTAAACTTCCTAACATTTCTCTAGTGTTCCTCTACAAAGTAACTGCCTATTATCACCGCATGATCGAAGGGAAGCATTTTAAAAACAGTTTATTGTCCTGTGTGAGTTTGATAGCATTTGTGGAAACAGACTGAGCATTTTTAAGGAGGATTTTCCTCTCTCTTTCCTGAGAAGCTTTATCCTGAAGATGGACTTCAACCATAAAATCTTCAGTTCCAACCTCAAGTTTATTGCCAAAAAGATGTTCCCTCTGATTTTTTCCCCAGGCCGTATCGAGGAACACTGCTCGAGCATGATGCAAGAGACAGAAAATGCCTGGGGGCTCTGCCCTCCACAGGGCCAGGAGTGATGCTCCCTGGCTTTTCCCTTCATGCTCTGGGTAGAGGCTCAGGCCCCGTACAGGTCCCTGCTCGTAGAACGTGGAGACACAGTGAACTCAAGAGCACAGGCAGACTTTTATGGCCCCTTAAAACACCCTTCTGCTCGCACCCTCCTCTCTTCCTCTTTTCTCTGCTTCTATCTTTTTCACCTGTCTTTCTGGAGATCACATCAAGGACATTTTGCTCCAACTCTCCTTTGGTAATCTTAAAAGATCCATCAGGGCAAGCTGTTTTTGTAGGATTTAATTTCTTTATGTCTATTTCCCTTCTTATTTTCTATTACAGTTCTTTATTCTTCTCCATTCAAGAGATACTTACCTATCTCTTGGTGGCCAATAAACAGGAGTAATGGGTTTTCACTGATGCTCCCCACCCCTTGTGGGTATTATTGAAATTCTCTCTGATTTTTACAGGAGAGGTTGTTGATGTGCACAGATTATAAGCAAATTTCTCATGTTTGTGTCATTTATCTTATTTTTGGGGCACAGAAGAAAACTTTTTGCTCCCAGAGACTATTTGTCTAGCAACATGACAGAAAGTTATCCTTGTGAAATCTGAACTCTTTTGAAGAGCATGTGAAAATGGACTGGGTGTGGAGGACTGTAACTTTTATTGCTTTCCAGCCTTCTAGTATTTCCATCTTCCCTATTGCTAAGCTCACAGCTCAGGTTATAATGCACCATCAGTTGGTAATTTCTCTTTTGGCAACGTTGCTCTATTGAAAAGTACATTCAAAAGAAGGTAGAAGAAATATTGGTAATAAACTAATGGGGCTTGGCGCCCGTAGCACAGTGGTTACGGTGCCACCGAGGGTGGCAGGTTCAAACCCGGCCCAGGCCAGCTAAACTACAATGACAATGGCAACCAAAAACAGCCTGTTGTTGTGGCTGGCGCCTATAGCCCCAGCTACTTGGGAGGCTGAGGCGAGAGAATTGCTTAAGCCCAAGAGTTTGAGGTTGCTGTGAGATGTGACGCCACGGCACTCTACTGAGGGCAACAGAATGAGATTCTGTCTCTCTAAAAAAATAAATAATAAACTTATTTATCTACCTCTGAACAGAGCTACACAGATAATGGGCTATAGAGTTAGAAAACCTTCTAAGTGAAGTACCTGTGTTCTTATGGTAGCAGAATTCAGCGGGGGTTTAGTGCAATAACTTCTTAAGTCTTACTATCCAGATGTTTGATCATAACATGATTTTGCTATTGGAAATTCCTCCTGGCTTTTGGTGGATTTGATAAATACTGAGAGTTTTAAATTCTGTCAACATTTTATTTATTTTCTGAAATTCTTCTCTGATAACCACCTGCAAAATGTATTTGTCTTTGCACTTTCATAACAGTTACAAAAGAACATGAATATCATTTATCAAATAGCGTTAAATTGTTCAAGAGAGAAATGGTTTATGTGGTGGTGGTTGCTTGATTCAGATACATATAGATTTGCTGAATCTGATTGTGCATCTGTAACAGCTCTAGGGTTTCCGCCCTCTGACCAGCCATCATGTTTTCTTAACACTATTGATTGTTTCGGCTTGGCACCAGCTGACCTCGCTCATCATCAAAGTCAACATCAGCATCTGTCACTTTCATTGGACAATTTTAAGTATAAGACTTGGTTGCTGCTAGAAAGGATCTTATTTACAAAAGAATCATAAAGCAGGAGGTTTCAGGTAGTAATGTGATGTACGTTATTTTTTACAACAGTCTGTGAACTCCTTGACATCGTGAACCTTATCTTAACTGCTTATCCACTGGCCATGCTATAGATCGTGGCCTAGGGAAAATAATTTCTAATTATTAACTGAATATAAATTGCAATGTTAACTATAAAAATTTTTTCAACAAAAAGTTTACCAATGAGAGATGCATTTGAGTAACTTTAGAACATTTTTTAATTTATAAATTTGTTTATTTAATAAAATCATTTGATCCACTGTATACTAGGCCCAGATTTTTTCAAAGTTTTTATTTCACACTTCAGTGTGTGTATGTGTGTGTATAATGGGTAGAAATTTGAATGCTGCTTAATAGACTGCTTTAAAATTATGGAGGTCATCAAAAGATTTTAATCCTAAATTAATTTGTCTGGGCATCAAGAGAGTTTTGTACTTTCTCTGGCTGAACAAAGTGTACAAGTTGGTTCCTGTTAACTGGTTCTGACATTTGGCTGAACTCAGCCTACCTTGCAATCCATTATAATCCAAATTTCTTTTGAGAAAAAGTAATAAACATAATTAAATTTAGTACCCTTCTTCTGAAAGCTATTTCAGATATCTCATTACTTTACTAATAGCTTTTCTTTTGTCTTTTGATTCTTTCTGCTCAGAGTAGGTTAGACGGGCCACAGATTATCTAGGTGTGGGGCCTTTGAGGTCAGCTGGAGCTTCCCACCCGATTTTGGCAGGTTCTGAGAAGACGTCTTCCAGCGCAGCGTGAGTGGAGGGCTACGCATTTATTACTTCAATTGCAAGAGTTTTACTGTGGATTGAGAGTGATCATAACCTCAATTTTCTTTCTTTCTTTTTTTTTAAACATATACAACTTTTATTTTTCCATTATCTTCCATGAATCTTTTACAGGACAAAAAATAGAGCTCACCAATAGTAAATTGAATAATCGAGTTGAAGAGCAGTATTTTCTTTCTTTTTTTTTAATTTTTATTAAATCATAATTGTGTACATTGGTGCAATCATGGGGCACAATGTGCAGACTTTCTTATATTTATAATTTCAACATGCTCAAAAAGAAAGACATTGAGATGAACAGTGAATTTTAATCAGAAATATGTCTTTAGACTAGTTTAAAGTATCTATTTTAAAGACAGAACTAAAGAAGAAAGGGTGATTATCACTTTATTAATAATATTCGTTGTAGAATAAAAGTAAAATATACTTTCCATTAAACTCGTTTTTGGGCTGCCATGTACCATTAACTTAACTTCATGATAAATTTACTCAAATAGGAAGTTTCTTCTTTGACTCAAGAAACTTTCCAGAGAGAAATGACTCATATGAAAATACGTATATTGACAGATTCCATTCAATCCTAGTTTTTGGTACTCCTAAAGCCATTATGTCAAGCAGAAGGCATTTCAGTAGATGTAAAGTTCACAAGGCTGTCAAATTGGTTCCTCACATCTGAGAAATCTTCATGCATTTTAATATAAAGTTAATATATTAAGACATTCCAATTTGTTTTATCCAGGAAGTTGGATTAAAAGAAAAAGGAATACATTATTTTTAATATATCAAGTAACTCCAAAATTAAGCCTTTGAAGTTACAGAAAAATGATATAAAGCTTTTTTACCAGGAAAAGTATCTGAATGCGAAAATATATAATATTTCAGAATTTATTTTCACCAATGAAATTATTGCACAGCATATTCCCATACTGGTTTATGTATAATGTACAAATCAAACTTTGATTTTTTTTGGGGGGGGGGCAGCTACTATTGACCAAGAAACTGTAAAATTTTGTCTTTATCCATATTGAATTCTTGTTGGTATGCAGTCATGAAATGTTGAGGCTTTTCTTTTTTTTGTTAATTAAATTATTTATTTATTTATTTATCTATTTATTTTTGAGACTAAGTCTCACTCTGTGGCTCTGGGTAGAGTGCCACGGCTGAAAGGGAGGCCCTCGACCGGCAGAGATCTCACAGACCACTAAGGCTTATACGAAAGGTCTTTATTGGAGAGGGATGCTGTAGAGCAGCACCAAGGAAGAGAGAAAAAGAGAGAGAGAGAGAGAAAGGGGGGGGGGAGAGAAAGAGAGAGAGAGCCAAAAGAAAAGCACACCCTTACATAGGTTCAGTTAGGGGAAGTCTTAGAAAGATGACGGGATGGTAGAATAGCCAATAAGGAGTTACTGCTCTGGTGGGAAGAGCCATTAGGGGCAGGCCATAAGTTTGAAATTTTCAATGGGTAATTGGGACAGGGAGATGAGATAAGTTTTGCAATTACCTAACATTGGCATCATCATAGTTCACAGCAACCTCAAACTCTTAGACTTAAGTGGTCCTCCTACCTCTGCCATCTGAGTAGCTGGGACTACAGGTGCTCACTTTAACATCCAGCTAGTTTTCTATTTTTAGTAGAGATGGGGGTCTCACTCTTGCTCAGGCTGTTCTCAAACTCCTGAGCTCAAGCGATTCATCTATCTCAGCCTCCTAGAGTGCTGGGATTTCAGATGTTAGCCACAGTGCTTGGCTTTCGTTTATTTTTTTAAACTGTTGTGATAGAAAATACGCTTAAAAAGTAGGCTTTCCGGAGCAACCACCATTTTTTAGTGCTGTTGTTTAGAGCCGTTTCAGTTGATTAAGACTTTTATGAAATCTTTTGCAATTGCTTTCTGAGGCAGATTTTGAGTTACAAAAGATTATTGGTGTCCTTGTTTATTTATCTAAAGTGACATTAAATTATGTTGAGGTGCTTTAAAAAATGATTCACTCAAAAAAAAGAAACCATTAGTCTGAGGATACTTGAAATAATATCCTACAAATTCTCAAAAGACCATCAGGAAAACTTTGAGCAAGAGCATTATAAGAATTTCCCTTTTCATTTAAAAATTTGTAACATTAAACTGTGGTGCATTTTCAGGTTTATACTGATGCTACTTTATGGTCAAATCACATGGGTTCATTTTTTGCTGTTGTTTAGGAATTTTTTTTAATTAACGTCAGAATTGGATTAATTGATTTTCTATATTTTAGGCACATATAACAAGTACAATGTGACATTAATAGTTTAGGCTACTCTCTTCTCTCCCATGTTGAATATCAGGCATCAATTCTTATTTTTTCTTTTTTTATCACATTTGATATTAGCATACATGACATAGTTCTAAGGCATCTCATTGTAACTCTATTTTCCCTTCCAAAGTAACTTTGAAGAAAAAAAAGAAAGAAGGAAAGAAAGAAAGAAGGGAGGGAGGAAGGGAGGGAAAGAGGCAAAGAAGGAATAAGAAAATTCCAGCACTTTATCAATATAAACAAGGTGTATGCAAAACATCCCGCAACTGGTTGACCCATGTAAGTTCCTAAGAGGACAGATGAACTAGGGGCTGGCAGCCCAAGATATCAACAGGTGTCTCCAATTAATTGAACATCAGTGGCACCTGTTCTATGCCAACATATGGAGATGGAGAATCTATGTAAAGCCTTTGCTAATTAACAGGCCCATCTATCTGTTTCTGCATTGTTACAGATGTGCAGTTTCACCCTCTTTACAACTATATCATACAAGTATCCATTTTATTCATCTCATTTCAGAGGGTAGGAACTGAGAACGTCCCTTATCTGATAGTAGTCTGTGGATGCCTTCGCACTCTTCATTGCTGTAGCTTCTATTCCTGTTCTTTTCAACATATTGCGATGGGGAGTGGTTTTCAGTCCCTTTTCAAGTCTGTTCTTACAGACTCCCTGGTTGTATGCAGTCCCAGTTATAAATGAATAGTGTCTACTAAGCTTATGTCTAGAAAGCAATTCCTTTGTGTCCATATTCTAAAAATGATTTAAAGCGATGTCTTTCTTTTAGCCCTGCTGCTGCTGCTTTAACTCAGGGCATTCATCTTTTAGAAAGTGACCCCATTGATGTCATCTTTGAAATCTTAGCACTTGTCACAACAACTGGCTTACAGCAAGCTTTAAACATGATGATGGGTTGAGGGAATGTTTCACCTGTACTCTGCTGATCGAGCCCTGGAAAACCCTGAAGATTTTCTCTAGTTCTTCTCTGTCTTGCTAGCTCCTGTGAGCATGTCCTTCATATGAAATATTTTATGTCCTTCTTCTCTGCATTCATTATAGCTTGCAAGATCTTTAACGTTGCTCAAACCCTGACAGCCCATAGACCAAATCACTCACTGCTCACATCCAGCTTTAAGACTATCCTCAGTTTGAAAATCTCTCATTGGATCATCGGTGTCTATCGGTTGCCATCATTCCTTACCGTTCTACACAAAACCAACTCACGTGTTTTTGTTACCTTCCTGGTTGTGGTAGGCAATGAGATCTTAACTCCAATCCAAGGTATGTTGGCCACGAGCTAATTATAAAGGCCAGGGCTGAGGTGGAAGATATGTAATTTTCAAAAAAGAAAAAAGGAGGAGGAGGATGAGAGAATTAGAATGTAAAATATTCAAACATTCTGAAAACATAGAAAAAGAATACCTATAAACCCATATTTGACACATTTGCTTCCAATCTATTTATAAAAAATAAAATAGTATACACTAAAGCTGCGTTCCTTTATCCACCTGCTTTCCTAGAGGTACCAGGTATCAAAGTTACCATCTATCCTGGCCCTGCAGTGAGCTAATACTTTTTTTGTATGTTTGAATTCCTAATAAAATGCAGTAGTGTTTCCTAAACTCTAGAGCACTATCTCGAAAAACTTTGCTTACTTTTCAGCTAACATTATATTTTGAGAAATCACTGTTTTGATACTTGAAGACATTGTTCATTTGTTTTCACAGTCATGTGGTGATAGACGTAATATATGGAAATGGCCACACCATGAATAAAGAGAACTTTGACCCACAACGTCTGCATCATTCAGCATAAAATAGTAAATAACTGCCAGTTCATGTGATTTTTGTTCCTGTTTCTGAGTTAGGACCAGTTAGGAAAAGCTAAATATACCACCCTAATCAATGATGTAGATGCCTTGCTATTTGTTAGCCCACCTCAAGCTTTCCCATTCCAGCAACATTCAGTTACAAAGTACCTGAAGTCTGCCTTTTTCCCTCCCACAGGTTTCCCACTGCCCTGCCTGCCCCTGAGTCTCTGCCAGACGCGGGTGATGGTAGATGGTAGCTGGCTGTCTCGCTGTAGCAAGCTCTCAGTACACTGTCTTTGCTTATTTTCAATTTGGTAGCCTTTGTTTATTTCAACAGTAGTACTGTCAGACATCACTTAATGACAGGGGCACACTCTGAGAAATGCACCTTTAGGTGATTTTGTCATCTTGCAATCACAGAACGGAGTTACACAGACCTAGATGATACTGCCTCCTGGACATCTAGGCTCTATGGAATGCCCTGTTGCTTCTTGGCTATGAACTTGTATAGCATACTACTATGCTGAATTAGTTGATTTTAACCCTACATTAAATCTTTGTGTATATCAACATATCTAAAAAGGAAAAGGTACTGTAAAAAATGCAGTATTATAATCTTACAGGATGACCATATATGTGGTCAATCATTGACCAGAATGTTGTTACACAGACCACAACCATATTCAAATTCCATGCCATTCTTACAATAATGGGCATCTAAGTTTCCAAAGTATCATTGTTACAGCACGCAAAACTATGTCTACATTTATATGTGCAAGAATTTAACTCGAATATTCTTTAAACTGTAATTATATTGATGTTTTAGACTAGTTATAACTTTAACTCTATTTACCTATTGCCATCCAAAATTTGCACAAATTTACTTTTTACCAGTAAGAGTTTCTGTTTCACAAATGTTTATCAATAATTACTCTTACCAGACTTCCTTTATTGGTCATTACCAGGGCTACAGCAGGCTAGGATTGTATGAAGAAAGCAGTTATCAATAGCTTCATCTAATAACAATTATTTCTCATTTATGTAGATAAAATTGTTCTATGTATAAATCCATTTGAAAGAGGGATTAATATTGTCAAAAATAATGTAAGATTGCATCAAAAGAGTTGTAGAAGTTTATTGCACCTGCAGAGAACCCAAACTAAGAGGTCTGAAACCAACGTGGTCAGTCACAAATGTTACAATGCAACCTATAAAGCACCAAGGAGGAAGTGCATCAATGTTCATCTCGACTGCTCATAATAAAGTTGCATTCCTTTTAGGCAAGTAGAGATGTTTAAGCTCATTTCTCTATAGCAAATTGGTTTAATCTCACTATACTGTATTATGCCAACAAGAATAAAAAGCCTCTGTTATGTGTTTTGTTCATGATTAGAACTAGCATGATAAAAAAATCAAAGTTTTCTTAGTTTGGACTTTGGGTAGTTGACCTTGAGATATTAAAATGTGGCCTCAATTTTTAATTTCATTAACAAACATCTTATTAGGGACTCCTCCGATATGTGAACATTTACTAGGTTTTTTGCAATTTGTGACAGATTTTTCTATGTATGTATTTGCATATATTTTGGCAAATTTATTTCTTAATTTTTTTTGTTTAAAGAGGTGTTTGTAAATACTACCTTATTTTTTCTTTTATGAATTGATAATACATAGAAATGTTATTGATTTTTGTGTGAAGACCTCAGTCATATCCAGAGACCTTACTGAAGTCACTTATTAGTTTAATTTTGATTGATCACTTTGTTTTTGTTATCATCTGCAAATAAAATAAGTATTTCTTTTTTCTTCTATCTTTATGTTTTCATTCCTTTTTTCTTTATTCATTCATTCTTTTCTTTAGTGTTGGATTGTTGGACTAGCTACAACCTCCCGTATAATATTGTATTAAATAGAAGCCATAATGTCTGACGTTTTTGCCCATTTCTGCCTCAAAGTAGGCGAGGTATTCTTTCAGGAATTCACAATTGAGTCTGACGCTTAATATATGCTTTTGTGGATACTCTATTTTCTTTGGTTCATTGCCATTTTACATTTATATGTATAAACAGGCCTTTAAGTGTCTTTCTATATTTCAATTGAACATTTATGCTGCTTCTTCACCAAATTACTTTTCATTTCTTTGCCCATTATTTGATTATGTTGTTTGCTTCTTATTTATGCATGACAGTTCTATATATTTCTGTATAATCATGATATGTTAACCATAGTTTTGAAAATATCTTTTCCTCTGACTTGTCATTATGTTGATTATATCTTTTGTCATATTGAAGACTTTCTCTTTTAACAAAGTGAATGAGGTATCTCATCTTTATGGTAACTCTCATGCTAATAGACTTTTTTATTGCTTTAAAGTAATAATTAACCTGATATTAATCATTCCTCAGTTTATTTGGGTCAATATTTAACTAAAATGTGTTTTTAATTAATTTATTTCCAATATTATGAGGTCCTTGACTTTCAAGGGTATTGCTTGAAGAACATATAGCTTTAAAATATAAAAATTCATTTCTTATAACTATGACACTTAGTTTATTTATATATTAGAATTTTGATATACTCAGATTTTTTTCTCTTCATTTACGTCATTCTTATGAATAAATTTTGTTAATACTTTTTACTCTTTTGTGTCTGCCTTTGTTTTCTCATTTCTTTCTTACATATAGGTGTATACATTTTTCATTAATTTTTTTTTTTCTTTTTTGAGATAGAGCCTCACCCCATTGCCCTGGGAAGAGGGCCGGATATTATCACAGCAATCTCAAACTCTTGGGCTCAAGCAATCCTCTTGCCTCAGCCAAGGGGAAGCTGGGACAACACGCGCCCCTGCACCACACCCTGCTTGTTTTTCCATTTTTAGTAGAGTCTGTTCTTGCTCAGGCTGGTTTCTTAATGGTGAACTCAAGCAATCCTCCCACTCTGGCCTCCCAGAGGTTTGGGATGACAGGTGTGAGCCACTGCACCTGGCCTTATTAAATTGAAAGTTATATTTCCTATTTTAATTGTTAGTGCCTATTCTCAAAAAATTGCCACACATAATCATGATTATAGATTTAAATAGTTTTCCTTACAATTTTCTCTGGATTTAGGGAGTATTCATGAACGTGTTTTTTTATCTTTTATATCCATTGAATTTTAGAATTATTTTTCTATTTCTATTGTTGCTCCAATTTTATTTAATTTTTGTAAGCAACTCTATGTTCTAGGTGATGTGGATTATTTGGTCTTTGTTGAAACTTCTTTTCCATCTCATTGAGTGGTTAATGTTTATAATTTTTCTATGTAATTTTGAAAAATAAATAATCTGTAAATATTTGGTTTGACATATGAGGTCTCCAGAAAGTATCCAGTCATGTTTTTCTCTATTTTCATATAACTGAATACTTTCCAGACAACTGATCAACTGATCTCAGTTAATATATAAATTAATAATAACTTACATTCATTGAGTTGATCAAATTTCCTATACCCTTGCTAATTTGGTTTTGTTTGCTTATTCCTATATTTTGGTCTCTTGTATGTTAAAAGTTCTCCTGTTATAAATGTGAATTTTTTCATTTGTCTTTATCATTCTGTCTTATGTTTAGAAGCTATGTTAGTGGATGCATGAAGTTTAGCTTGTTATATTTCTCTAGGAATATCTTTCTTTTTGCTAGGCAATGCTTTGTCTCTCTGATGATTGAATTCCCATAATGCTTTTACCTTCATATCTATTTTTTTCTGATAATAATGATGCTTTACCAGATCCCTTTAGTTTTACATTTCTTTTTACAAAATGTCTATTCCTTTACCTTCCTCATTTCTGTGTCATTGTGCTTTAATTGCTTAAGCTGCTGGACATTAAAAAACCCAATTCAATAATTATAATTTTTACATTGGTGAATTTAATCTGCTCTATATTTTTATTTAGTTTTAAAAAAATCTTTTCATCTTTTTTTTATTTTTTATACTGACTTTGTGAATTACTCACTATTGTGCCTTTTTTATTTACATGACTACTTTTGTTTTGTTTTTTGTCCCCCTAAATTTATTTTAGTTTATTTTATTTTCAAATTTTGAGACAGAGTCTCTCTATGTCTCTCTCAGTAGAGTGCCATGGAGACACAGCTCATAGCAATCTCCAACTCTTGGGCTGAAGCAAATCTCTTGCCTCAGCTCCCAAGTAGCTGGCAGTACAGGCACCTGCCATAACACCTGGCTATATTTTTTTGTTGTAGTTGTCATTGTTGTTTAGCAGGCCCAGATTGGGTTTGAACCTACCAGCCCCTGTGTATGTGGCTGGCACCCTGACCACTGAACTATGGGCACCAAACTGTCACCTTAATTTAAACTGGCATATTAATCACGTTAGAGGGCAGTCTCAAATTAGTTATGATATAAATTTGTGGTAATTTTATTTTTTCTAAACATTTTCTTTAATTATGATCTAGTGAATTTCCTTTCCATGCAAAATTGATTCTATAACTTTCATGTTTCTTTTGGCTATTAAAGGAATAATTCAATTTAAAACTTCCATGTTAGGCCAGGAATGGTAACTCATACCTATAATCCTAAATAAGAAGCTTTGCTTGAGCTCAGGAGTTCAAGATCAGCTTGAGCAAAGCAAGACCCTATCTCTACTAAAAGTAGAAAAATGAGTGATGCATTTTGGGGGATGCCTGCAGTCCCATCTTCCAGGGAGGCTAAGGTGGGAGGATCTCTGGAACCCAGGAATCTGAGTGTGCTGTGAGGTAGGCTATCTTCAGGGCATTCTAGCCTAGGGCAACAGAGGGAGACTTTGCCCCCCCCCCCCAAAAAGGATTAGAACTTCAATCTCAAATTAAATTCATATTTTACTTCATTACATTGACAAATATTAGCCTGTAGCTCAAGGAATTTCAAGTGCGAAAGTAGCAAATTCACTAAATACTATAGGTTCCAGGACACTTGAAAATGTGTCAAAAGCTCCCAGGTGATGACTACTGGGCTGTGATTACACTGATTAATTGCCATGAGGAAAGGGCTTTGCTAGTGGATCTAGCTGTTTTTTAATTTTTTTTTTTTTTTTTTTTTTTTGCAGTTTTTGGCCAGGGCTGAGTTTGAACCTGCCACCTCCGGTATATGGGGCCAGCACCCCACTCCTTTGAGCCACAGGTGCCACTCTATTTTATCTTTATTTATTTATTTGTTTGAGACAGAGTCTCACTTTTACACTCTCAGTAGAATGCTCTGGCAGCATACCTCACAGCAACCTCAAACTCATGGGCTCCAGTTATCCTCTAGCCTCAGCCTCCCTAGCAGCTGGGACTACAGGCTCTGCCACAACTCCCAGCTGTTTTTATAGGTACTCTCGCTCTGGTTCAAGCTGGTCTTGAACTCGTGAGCTCAAGCAATCCACCTGCTTCAGCCTCCCAAGTGCTGGGATTACAGGCCCGAGCCACCATGCCCGGCTACATTTTGCTGTTCTGATACAGTGAGATTCTGTCTGCTGCCCGTGGCCTTCTTGCTGACGTTATGGAGGCTTATTTGGGACGGTATTAAACATTATTCTGAGCTACTGTTACTCAGGACCCCTCCGTGCAGGCTGGTGTGAACACTCCTGGTGTGAACACTCCTGGTTCCCTCCTAGGTGACGCTGCCCGCACACAGCAGGGAATCCCCGTGGGCAGGCCTGTATTTCTATCTCACTTGTCAACATTCGATGTCTTTGTGTGGTCACAGAATAGTGGGAGGCTTTCGTTATTTCCTATTTCATGAGACAGCTCTGGATACTGGAGGCGAGGATTTCCCCACCTTCTCTGCAGACAGTGCGCCTCAGCTCTGCCCTGCCCGGCTGGCGTGGGCCAGGCCTACGTGCCTTCTGTTTCGGGGGAGTACCTACGGGCAAGGGGGTGCCTGGCTTTCTCGTAGACGTTTCCAATATCTTCTGTACACGCGATCCACTCACAGCCTTTGGTCTTACCAAAAAATAAAAATAAAAAATAAATCACATCTTGTCTTCCATAGCATAGATTTATGGCTGGAAACTGTTTTCTTTGTCTCTAAATGTGCCTGTATGACTAGCTTTCATCAATGCCAAAAATGTCACCTGTGCACTGACATTCTAGCTGTGGTCCCTAGTGCTAATCGGAACACAGCAGAGAAAGGTCATCAGTTACACGGGACTTGATAAAGTTTAACAGTACCCCTGCCTTTACCACAGACAGTACGCCTGCCTTACACCTCTCTCATCTTTAACTCATTTTCAGCACTACCTTTAGGAAAAAAAAAAAAACAAAAAAAAAACCTTTTCCAAAAATCTTATTTTTAA
The DNA here is from genome assembly GCA_963574655.1 of Perodicticus potto. Classification (NCBI taxonomy): domain Eukaryota; kingdom Metazoa; phylum Chordata; class Mammalia; order Primates; family Lorisidae; genus Perodicticus; species Perodicticus potto. Next base: position 6,138 of record CAUYRH010091674.1, on the reverse strand, counting down.
GAACCTGTCCTGAATGCGTTTTACTCGTGCTTATTGATGGCTTTTTACAACTTTGCTGTTTGTGTCCTATGTGGTGTAAAGGCTCCGCTTGTGTGACCCACTCACTACAACCTCAGCCTGTGTGGTTACCTAGAAGGGTGCACCTAGTGTCGGCTGCGTGGTCTGATTTTGGTCCATGAGATACAAATAGAGGTACACTTGTTAGGGCTTTAAAAAAAGAGAGAGAGTGATTAAGAGAAGATATTAAAAGAACTCTGGAATGTGAATGATATTTTGTAGCTGCAGCAACATCTCTGAATTACCTACCTCTGATCTGAAGTTGTTATCAGTATGGAAATAAACTTTTTTTTTTTTTTTTGTCTAGATAGAGTCTCGCCCCATCACCTGGGCTGGAGTGTCACAAGATCAGCCTCGTTCACAGAAACCTCAAACTCTTGGGGTCAAGTGATCCTCCTGCCTCAACTTCCCCAGTAGCTGGGGACTAGAGATGTGTGCCACCACATTTGGCTAATTTTATTTATTTATATTTTTAGTAGAGATGGGTCTCCCTCTTGCTTTGGCTGGTCTTAAACTCTGGAGTACAAACGACCCTCCCGCATTCCCACCTCGGCTTCTCGGGGTGCTAGGATTGCAGGCATGAATCACTGTGCCCAGCCAAAAATAAACTTTCATGGCTTAACACTAAGCTCTTGTTTGGGGAATTGCCTCACGCATGCAGCTGAATGTAATTCTAATTGATAATCTCCTTCTTCCTTCTTCATCCCATGTCCTTCTTACTGAAGAACGTCCTGTCGGAAGCCTTCTGGTGCATGACTGAGGCTGAGAAATTCTTTTTTGTGTGTGTTTTTAAAATTTTTTGTTCTTTTTTTTGTCTTATATCTTTATTTCGTGATATAGAATTACAGGTTAGCTATTATTTTCCCTGAGCTTTTAGAAGATATTGTGACTTGTTACTTTTTTAAAATCTAACAACCTGGATTTCCATTCATATCTTTGGTACGCAGCTGAATATTTAATGTTTTTTAATCAGCAAGTCTACTGAAAGTTAAAGGAAATACACACTAGCTCACGCTACCATGTTGCAACAACAACAACAAGAACAACAAATAACCAGTAACGACTGTGACCGTTTGCTGGAAAGTTATTTTTGAGAACCCTTTATCGTAAGTGGAATGGTGGGTTGTGAGGGAGGGAGAAATATATTACATAAAATTTAAATGACCAAGAATCTTGAGTAAATTTGTATTCTTGAGCTTGACGTTTATGAGCTTATAAAGATAGGCTTATAGTGAGACAATCCATAGGTAACCCACCAAAACAGAATAAAATTGAGGCTTTTAAAAGCCAATTTTATAGTCTTTCATAAATAATAGTGTAATAGATTTTTAAGGGAAATATTCTATTATCATGTAAAATAGGCTATAATTGAAGCACTAAGATAAAATTATTCCTAGAAACTGTTTATTATCTTCCAGAATTATCAGGGTATGGTCATGGTTTATAATTGTGTACTAAAAATTAATAGTCACTGGATTTAGGAAGGAAAATTGTGTAAATGATGACTTTATGCCAATGCTTCAATATGATCACCACAGAAAAAAATGATAAAAAACTAATTTTAATGTTTGTTGATTTCCATGATTTACGTACTCCCAGTACGGCCATTTTCAAGGTTCTGGAGTGAGGTCACTGAGCCCAGGGTTTGGAGAGAACAGCAGGGTCTTCTGTGCTGGTATATAAGCCACTGGATATACTCATGTTCATGCTAAATATCAATCTGTTTTTAATACTGTTAATTTCAAAGCATTTCATTGTGGCTCATACAATGCTCAATAAAACAAGATAAAATGAAACCAAGTAGCAGTATAATGGAACATACTATGAGTAAGGAGACTCGCATAAAGCTACAAGTGAGGTCGGTATAAGGTTCACAACTTTAAAAGCATGATGTTTTCTACATTTATTGGAATTGGTTTTAGATTTTCAGATAAAAGCATAGCTATATTTGGTTTTTAGGAGTCAGAGGCTTCTTACAGTAAAAATGAACTCATTGCTTGGGAACATACGATAGTCATAATAAAGAGACTTTGTATAGACATATATGGCGTATAATGTTCTCAGCTATATTATGGTCCACAAGGCAGACCATCTGACAGTGTAATTTGTAGAAAATGTCACTGGGATTTGCCATAGTGTAAGAATAGGGAAGACGGAGGTAGGATGGAGGCAGCATCACACAGTCCAGTTAGGACATTTCAGAATAATGTGGCTTAATTTTTCATTCTCTCATCTGTGATTGAATGAATGACATATTTTCCAGGAATGTGAGATGTGCTGAGTTGAAGGTTAGTCTCCCTGAAAACTACCTGTAGAAGAGGCGGCTAAAAATAGCCTGTTTTAAATGTGGCCAATAATGACACTAAGTCATTCTGATTAATTAACCTCACTGAAAGCTTGCAGACAGGTTTATTAAGAATCTTAACAAAACACCCCTCATGGTACTGGCTGATGGAGAAGTCCCGCCACTGTGAAGAAAGGCTCTGAACTCCACCCTCTCTGCAAAGCAAGAGTCTCAAATGAGACAAAGAAGAAGAGTCATCACCAATGCCCTTTAAGACACTGCAGAAGTGTCTGCAAAAGTCTTTGTGGCCAGAAAAAGGAGACAGAAATGAAAAACCTCTGCCTTTAGGGCAAGAGCAGGAAAACCTACCAGGCCAAGAACTACCCGTGGGAAAGGGGCAGGAGCTCTGAGAAGGCCACATTATCCAGACCCAGAGACATGGTGACCTCTTAGGCTTAGGCTTCATTAGTGCAACAAAGAGCTATCACATCTCCCACCGTTCCCTTCCCAAAACACCAGTGTTGACTTACAAATACTAATTCAGTGCTTCTGTAAGAAATACGGGAGCACAGACAGTTCCTGTCTAAGGTGCAGCACAAAAGGATAATTTAGGATGAGGGCAGAGAAAACTTTCTGTGAAGTAGCCCCTATACCAAAGAGCTGGTGACATGAGAGGAATTTGAAATTTCTGGTGCTGGGACAAAATAGCGAGGACAAATCCCAGTCTAGCTCAGTTATTGACTAGATTGACCCAAACTCCCTCAGTAAAGGTCTAGACTAAGAAAAGTCACAGACTCATATCTAGTTACAAAGTCCACTTTCCTCGGTATCTGCTGTCGTGCACAAATTGTCTGGATCTATCTGAAAAATGATGTGGCATATAGACAAAAAATAGAACATTGTCAACAGACAAAAAAAATATGACACTGACAGTCAAACTATCATAGAGGAAATTTAAAATATGTATGACTAATATATAAGAGGCTTTATTCAAAACTATAAATAGCATGGAATATAAAATGTATAATTTTAGCACAGAGATGTATATTTGATTAAAGAAACATCAAATATATGTGCCATAAATGAAAAAGAGAACAACAGAGGCAAAGGGTGCCTTTCCCAGGCTTATCAATACACTTGATATTGTCAAAGAAACAGTTAACTTGAAGAGATGGCTCCTGAACTTAACCTTAGATGGAAAGAAATAAAATTCTTTATTCATAGACAGTGTTTGTCTATAGATAAATTTTAGATCCCTCCTTCAACCTACACAATATCTTCTAGAACTAGGGAATCAGTTTAGCGATGTTGTATTGAATACTACAATTTGAATATTTGTCCCCTTACTGATTCATGTTGAAAATGAATTGTCATTTTAACATAACTAAGAGGTGGGACCATTAAGTGATAATTAGGCCATGAAGTATCTGCCCTCATGATGAAGTAAGGACATGATTGAAGGAGTGGGGTTGTTATCATGGGAGTAAGTTCTTTATAAAAGAAGTTGGGTCCCTCGTGTCAAGGACGATACAGAAGGAAAGCCCTGACCGGGTGTGGGTTCCTCAGCCTTAGACTTTCCAGCCTTCACCTTTGTAACTTAGACACAGGCACTGACCAGGTGTGGGTTCCTCAGTCTCAGACTTTCCAGCCTTCAGATCTGTGAGCCAATAGATATTAGTTTATTATAAATCGCCCAGTCTATGGTATTCTAATAGCACAAAATCAAAGACATTATAGGTACACACAAGATTTGTGTATAATAGTAAATTTTAATACTATATACTACCCAAAACTTCAAAATTAAAGAAAATCTTTCATTTAGGGTACCACCAATAATGAATTAAATATTTACACACACATATATATATTTTTTCTGGAGACAGAGTTTCACTATATCACCCTTGGTAGAGTGCCCTGGTGTCACAGCTCACAGCAACCTCAAACTCTTGGGCTTAAGCAATTTTCTTGCCTCAGCCTGCTAGGTAGCTGGGACTACAGACACCTGCCACAACACCTGGCTATTTTGTCGTTGTCATTGTCATTGTTCTTTAGCAGGCCCAGGTTGGGTTTGAACCCACCAGCCCAGGTGCATGTGGCCGGCGCCCTAATGATTGAGCTATGGGCACCAATCCTATTTACATATCAATTTAATGTATGAGCAATCTGTATGCTAAAATCCATGAAGCATTGAAGAAAGAAAACAAAGAATCCTTACATAAAGAAATTTAATTTGCTCATAGATTGGAGATTCAATAGTGTTATGATGGCAATGAAATGTTAACCAAAATCCCAGCATAATTTTGTTATAAAAATTAACAGACATTCACTCAAATTATACTGAACAAGAAAGGAAATAGTATAATCAAAACAAAGACAAAGTTGTATAACTGATACTACCTGTTCTAAAGATTTCTAAGGCTGCAACAATCAAGATGGTGTGCTATTGATGAAAAAATAGACTCATTGACTAATAAAACAGAATGCAACTTTCAGAAATAGATTCAATAAATATATTCAACTTTTAATGGTAAAAGGGGAAATTAATGGAGACACCATAGTGTTGTTTTTAAACAGTTGTGCAGAAAAATTTGATGGCCATGTGCAATAAAATAAAACTTAACCCATACTTTGCACCCTATAGAAAAATTGACATATAAATGTTAGAAGTAAAATTTGAAAATTTCTGGAAGAAAAACATAGGAGAAAATCTTTGTTGTCTTGTATTAGACAAAAAGATTTCTTAGATGAGACACCAAAAACACAGTTTATAACAGAAAAAGAAACAAACGTTAACCTTATCAAATTAAAAACTTCACGAAATATAATCTGAAAAAAGAAACAAGCCTAAGGTTAGAAAACATATTTGCAAATATTATACCTATTGAAGGATGTGTGTCAGAATACATAAGGAAGTTTGAAAGTAGACAATAAGAAATAAACCAGCCTCCATCCCCCAGAAATGGGCCAAAAGCTTTCAGTAGGTACTCCATCAAGAAGATATATGGATGGCAAGAAAGCATAGAAAACTGTGTACAACATAGTTAGTTACTACAAAAATGCAATTTAAACTCACAATTAGATACCATAACATAAATATTACACCATCAAACCTAAAATAAAACCAAACACTTAACTTAACAATATCAAGTGCTAGTAGGAATATGGAGCCAGGGAACTTTCATACTTTGCTGGTAAGAATACAAAATGCTACCACCATTTTGAAAAACAGTTTGGAAGTTAAAAATACTTGCCCTGTAACATGGCTATCCCACTCTTAGGTATTTACCCAAGATCCTGAAAATTAATGTTCATGTTAGTCACAGCATATTTATTAACAATCACAGAAACTAGAAATGTTCTTCAGTTGGTGAGTGGGTAACAAACAATGGAATAAAACCAAGCAATATAAAGACACAAATTATATACATAAGCAACAACATGAGTTAATTTTAAGTATAGTTAGTTGTTTTTTTTTTTTTTTTTTTTTTATAATAATTAATTAAATTAATTTATTCATATTAGATGTTACACCAAGCGAAGGAGCAAAAATACTGGCACAGCCATCCCACAACAATATCTCAATGTTCTGGTATCGCCAACCCACAACAATATCCTAATGTCCTAAATTTGATTGAATCACAGAAACATACATTAGATTTCTATTAAATTTCCACTTACATTAAAAGATTGAAGTTCCAAGGCTCATCAGGTGAGACAAGCTGTTGCCTCCTAGGTAAGTCATTTGTCAGTCAAATAGGGTATCCCAGGTGGTCATGTATGCCTTGTTTGCAGACTCA
>CAUYRH010091672.1:0-41303 GCA_963574655.1 Perodicticus potto | reverse complement strand
GACCTAAGAAAGGACATGATAGTGACTTTACTGGGTATTATTTTTATCTCAGATATCCCAGACTTGGGCTCGGCGCCTGTGGCTCAATGGGCTAAGGCACCAGCCACATACACCTGAGCTGGCGGGTTCGAATCCAGCCCGGCCCGCCAAACAACAATGACAGCTGCAACCAAAAAATGGCTGGTGTTGTGGTGGGCACCTGTAGTCCCAGCTACTTGGGAGACGGAGGCAAGAGACTCACTTGAGCCCAGGAATTGGAGGTTGCTGTGAGCTGTGATGCCATGGCACTCTATCCAGGGTGACAGCTTGAGGCTCTGTCTCAAAAAAAAAAAAAAAGATATCCCAGACTTGGCACTAAAGAAATAGGAAGCCAGAATGTTTTATCTGCAGACCGAAAAATAAACAAATAAATACCTTAACAAAAGCCTGCTATCTGTAGCTAAAGGGCCAAGAAAGGGGCAGCCTAGCAATACAGAAAACAGTCAGACTGAATGCTCTATACTGGCTAAGTACCACAGAAAATACTGTGTTTCTGCCCATAACTATACCAGCAAAGAGAACCAAGATTCCGCCATCATTGAACTGTAATAAGGCACCTCATTTCCCAACCCTCATTAGGATGGTTTTGGAAATGTCTGAGTAGGGACTCAGGCCTTTCTTTCCCTAAAAGCACTAACAATGTCAGTGTCAGGCCTATGTCAGGTCCATGTTGGACCACATGGGAGCCTGTACTTCCACCCTTATGTAGCAGTAAAAGAGCACCATATTGGACAGTGAGAATTTTGACCACTGCCTGGCATTAACAAGGCTACCCCCCACCATGCTGTCAGTGGACACCACTAGGGGAAGAATAACAAGGCATAACTGTCCTTCTTAGCCAGGGCTCATCATTAGAGTCCTCTGGTAGAGTCACAACTTCCATCTCCACCCAGCAAAAATGAAGAGCTCCCTCTCCCACATTTCAAATGTCAGTGGATACTAAGCAGGAGACCAGGCCTTCTACCCCACTGGTAGCACCCTTTTTATTTTTTTTGAGACAGAGTCTCACTATGTTGCCTTGGTAGAATGCCATGGCGTCACAGCTCACAGCAACTTCAAACTCTTGGACTTAAGTGATTCTCTTGCCTCAGCCTCCCAAGTAGCTGGGACTAGGCACTCGCCACAACGCCTGGTCATTTTTTGTTATAGGTGTCATTGTTGTTTGACAGGTCCAGGCTGGATTTGAACCTGCCAGCTTTGGTGTATGTGGCTGGTGCCCTAGCTGCTGAGCCATAAGCGCTGATCCAAGGCAGCACACTTTTTCCTGCTATAGGAGTATCAGAAAAAGGATGCTAAATTAGAAAATCTAATAATATCCAGAGTTTCTTACTACCCAGAATGTCAGGTTTTAATCAGAAATCATTCATCATACCCAGAACCAGGAAGATCTCAAACTAAATGAAAAAAAAAAAAAAATCAATAGATCCTGACACCAGGATGACAGAGACAGTATAATTATCTGATAAAGAATTTAAAACACCCATCTTAAAAATTTTCACTGCACAATTACAAACACACTTGAAACAAATGAAAAAGTAGAAATTCTCAGCAAATAAATGGAAGATATTACATAAAGAAGAACTAAAGGGAAATGTTACAAATGAGAAATATAGGCTGCATTTGGTGGCTCACCCCTTGTAATCCTAGCACTCTGGAAAGCCAAGGTGGGAGGATAGCTTGAGCTCAGCAGTTCAAGACAAACCTGAACGAGTTTGAGACCCAGTCTCTACTAAAAAAATAAAAAATTGGCTCGGTGCCCATAGCTCAGTGGTTAGGGTGCCAGCCACATACACTGGGGCTGGCGGGTTCAAATCCTGCCCAGGCCTGCTAAACAACATTGACAGCTACAACAACAACAACAAAAATAGCTGGGCATTGTGGTGGACGCCTGTAGTCCCAACTACTTGGGAAGATGAGGCAAGAGAATCGCTTAAGCCCAAGAGTTTGAGGTTGCTGTGAGATGTGATGCCATGGCACTCTATCAAGGGCGACATAGTGAGACTGTGTCTCAAAAAAAAAAAAAAAAAGAAAAAAGAAAAACCATCTATTTGGGAGGCTGAGGCAAGAGGATCACTTGAGCCCAAGAGACTGAGGTTGCTGTGAACTATGATGCCATAGTACTCTACTACCCAGGATGACAGAGTCAGACTCAGTCTCAAAAAAAAAAAAGAAAGAAAGAAAAAAAAAGGAAAAGAAATGAAAAGTATGGTATTCAAAATTTAAAACTTAGTGGGGCTCGGCACCCATAGCACAGTGGTTATGGCTCCAGCCACATACACCTAGGGTGGCAGGTTCGAAACCAGCCTGGGCCAAACAATGACAACTGTAACAAAAAATAGCCGGGTGTTGTGGCATGCGCCTGTAGTCTCAGCTACTTGGGAGGCTGAAGCAAGAGAATCGCTTAAGCCCAAGAGTTTGAGGTTGCCACGGCACTCTACCGAGGGCAATATAGTGAGACTCTGTCTACAAAAAATAATAATAATAATGATAAAATAAAATAAAATCTTAGTGGATAGACTCAACAACAGAAGGAAAGAGACAGAGGAAAGAATCAGTAAACTGGAAGATATAGCAATATGAATTACTGAATCTGCTTAACAAAGCCCAACAATAAACAAGTAGAGTTTTGGGGATATGCAGGTCTATAACACAATATCTAACATTCATGTCATCAGAGTCTTAGAAGGAGAGAAGAAAGGGGGCATGGTTGAAAAACCATTCATGGAAATAGTGGCTGAAGACCTCCCAAATTTGCCAAAAGACATGAACCTACAGATTCAGGAAGCTTAGTGAGCTACAAGCAGCATAAACCTGCAGAAATCATCAGTACATTTCATAATCAAACTATTGAAAGCCAGGTACAAAATCTTGAAAGCAGTGAGAAAAAAAATGAGCCTTACACATAAAAGAAAGCAGTTCAGGCCAGGCATGGTGGCTCACACTTTGGGAAGCCAATGTGAGAGGATCATTTAAGGCCAGGAGTTCAAGATCAGCCTGGGCAACACAGCAAAACCCCATCCCTACAAAAATTTAAAAAATTAGCCAGGCACAGTGGTATATACCTGTAACTCCAGCTACAGTGAGCTATGACTCTGTCTCTTAAAAATAAAAAGTTTTTTTAAAAAAAGGAGGAAAAATTACAGTTCAAAGGAGAGAGGATTTCTCATCAGAAACGACTGAGGCCTGATGGAAGAGAGATAACATTTTTCAAGTGGTAAAAGTAAAGATCAGTCAAGCCAGAATACTGTATGCAGTGAAAATATCCTTCCGGCATTTTAAGATGAAGGAAATACAACAGATTTGTCACCAGCAGACCTACTCCAAAAGACTGGCTAAAACAAGTTCTCTACACAGAAATAATTACCTGTATTGTGAAAGAAATATCATAATTTAGACCTGTTGTAGAACTGTTAAGACTGAGACACCATCTGTTATGGTTTGAATGTGTCTCCCCATATTCATATGTTGGAAACTTAATCCTCAATGCAATAGTGTTAAGAGGTAGAAACTTTCAAAGTTACTGTGGGAGTGGGTTCCTGATAAAGAATCAATTTGGCCCCCTTCATCCCTCTTCCTCTCATTCTCACACTTTTTTTCTTCCACCTTCCACCATGGGATGGCTCAATAAGAAGGCCCCTGCAAGATGCCAGAACCATGCCCTTGGACTCCCCAGCCATCAGCACCATGAACCAAATAAATTCCTATGCATTGTAAACGACGCAGTCTCAGATGCCCTGTTATACACATAGTAACAGAAAACAGACAAAGGCACACTCCAATAGAAATATAGAGATGCAGCTAAATTTATAAATAATGGGCTAAAGAATTTGGAGCATTAGATACAAATTTGAGAATTGTAAACATTTAATATTTGATGACATTTGGCATCATGAGATGATAGAGAAGGTGAAAAGGGTCAGACCAAATACTAAGGGATGCTAACATTTTAAAGATCTTGTTCAGCCATAGTATAGTACGCTATATAAATTATAACTCGTTAAGGCTGTTAAAAAAAAAAAAAACAACAGGAAGGGAAAATTCTATGTTATAAACATGTCATTTTCCATACATTATTCTTTGATTTCAGTGCTTTTACCAGTTTTTCTTGTTTTCCAAGATTGACAGAATTTTTCTGAAGTTTATATGGCAAAAACATCTGAGAAGATTCAGGAAACTTAAAAATTCTAGAAGAGTGACAGCTATGAAGAGATGGAGAAGAAGTGATTTACTAACCCCCAACATAGTCATATGACAAGTGGAGTACTGGGCCAAGGTATGGCAGACAGATCAGTGTAACAAAATACTTATGGTCACTTAGTACATATGGAAAAGGGCATTTCACATGTATTATAAAAGAAGATATATTGGTACAGATGACTAGCCAAATTGAAAAAAAAAGCTGGAGATTCTCTTACTGTTTAAACTGAAGTAAATTACAGATGGACTGAATACATTTAAATGTAGAAATTGAAAATATAAATATTCCAGGTTAAAAATAGGAGAATTTTAAAATAATCTTACAGAAGAGAAGTCTTTTGTAATCAGGGCATAAAACTCATAAAAGAAGAGAGTGGTAAAATCTTTTCTAAAAATGTATTAAGAATTTTTTTTAAAAGGAGCAAGGGATTTTAAATTTTAAACATCTGTATGGCAATTTTCTGGAAGGCAATTTAGCATTATTTATTAAAATTTAAAATGTTTTGCCTGTTGCTTCAACAATCCACATCTACAAGTTTATATCTGAATATATAATATAGTTAATCATACTGTATATATAAAAATAATTTCCAGTATAAAATTGTTCATATTAGCAAAAATAGGGAAATAACAAGTGCTCATCAGTCAGTAAACTATGGCAAATTACAGCGTATATACATGATCAGCAGTACAGGCAGCCATGAGAATGAGATCAGTATGTGCTGACAGTAAACAGATCTCCAAAATAGGTTTGTTAGGGAGGAAGACAGGAAGTAGGGATATACGTGTATATATATAATCCCTTCTGGATTTTCAATTTGTATGCTGTGTATATCTCACTCCATATATTTACACATACACAACATGTATTTTTACGTATATGTGTATGTAAAATGCTTAAAATTTGTTCTGATATGAAACACCAGCCGCTCATAGTCTTGTATGAGAGAATTAGGTGGGTAGAGACCTGCAACAGGAGACTATCTTCCTTTTTTAGCCTTCCTCTACCATTCGAATTTTTCTAACCCCGTAGGTTTTTTTTTTTTTTTAAAGGGAAAATTGATTTTATTTTTTTTTATTATCTTTATTATTGAATCATAGCTGTGTACAATAGTGCAATCAAGGGGTACAATGTGCTGGTTTCATATACAATCTGAAACATTTTCATCAAACTGATTAACATAGCCTTCCTGGCATTTTCTTAGTTATTATATGAAGAAATTTGTATTCTGCATTTAGTAAGGTTCGCCTGTACCCTTCTAAGATGCACCATAAGTGTGGCCCAACCAATTACCCTCCCCTCCCTACCCTTGCCCCTTTCCCCATATTCTTGTGTTATAGTTGGGTTATACCCTTCATACGACAGCTATAAATTAGCTTCATAGTAAGGCTACTTGAGCTGTAGAATAATTCACCATTATTTTTCTTTCTTCTTAAAAATTAATGATATTAGTATTCATTTAAGAAAAATTAACCGGCTCGGTGCCTGTGGCTTAAGCGGCTAAGGCGCCAGCCACATACACCTGAGCTGGTGGGTTTGAATCCAGCCTGGGCCCGCCAAATAACAATGACGGCTGCAACCAAAAAAAAAAAAAATGGCTGGGCGTTATGGTGGGCGCCTGTAGTCCCAGCTACTTAGGAGGCAGAGGCAAGAGACTCGCTTGAGCCCAGGAATTGGAGGTTGCTGTGAGCTGTGATGCCACGGCACTCTATCCAGGGTGACAGCTTGAGGTTCTGTCTCTAAAAAAAAAGAAAAATTAACCATCCACATCACTACATTTTCTTATTTATTCTGTTCATTCTAGGTTTCCAAGATAACCAGTCAGATCCTGTCTTCTGGCTATATTATTAATAGAGCTTTTTGACCATAAAGTTGGTTTACTTCAATGAAATAGCTCCTGTGGTAGCTAAAGATGCCAGATCAAGTATCTGGTTACACAGGAATTTGATGTCTAGTTATTAGAGTTTCATGGTTTTCAATGGATTGTCCTTTTTGTTTTTAGCGTATTAAATCTGAAAGTAGAGTAATGGGGAAGAGACTGATTAACTTTTACAATTTATGAAGAAATCAAATTTTTGTTGAATAACTGTGTTGATCTGTTGAGTATTGTAAATTACCTTTCTTTACTTCCTTAGAAACTTACAGGTATCCAAAAATGATTGAGATAGAGCAGGCTGAGGCCCAGCTCTCTGAGTTAGACCTGCTAGCCAGTATGTTCCCTGGTGAGAATGAGCTCGTAGTGAACGACCAGCTGGCTTTAGCAGAACTGAAAGCTTGTATTGAAAAGAGGACAATGGAGGGACGATCTTCAAAAGTTTACTTTACTATCAATATGAACCTGGACCTATCTGAGGGAGCAATGGTAACTCAATTTTGTTTTTGGAAAAACTGAAACATGACAAGGTTTAAATCAGCACTTAGGGTGATTGCCTTCTTTTTTTTAATCAGGAGATATTTTCTCTGGCCTGTATTCTTCCCTTTAAATACCCTGCAGTTCTGCCTGAAATTACTGTCAGGTATGTTCCAGAAACTCTTTCCAACTTTAGAAGTCAAAATTAATCTGAGAGTAAAAGTAATTCTAAATTTTTTCTCTTCCCGGCAAATTGATTTAATTTTTCCTCGTATCTTTTCTGTCAGATCCGTATTATTAAGTAGATCCCAGCAGACTCAATTGAACACAGACTTGAGCACATACCTGCAAAAGAATTGTTTTGGAGATGTATGCATACTGAATGCCACAGAGTGGGTCAGAGAACATGCCTCTGGCTATGTCAGCAAAGATATCTCATCTTCCTCCATCACAGTAGGCACAGTCCAGGCAGTCGATCTCATCCTCACAAGACTGTGGATCTACAGCCATCATATCTACAACAAATGCAAAAGAAAGAATATTTTAGAGTGGGCAAAGGAGCTTTCCCTGTCTGGGTTTAGCATGCCTGGGAAGCCTGGTGTTGTTTGTGTGGAAGGCCCACAAAGTGCCTGTGAAGAATTCTGGTCAAGGTTTGCTTTTACATATTTTATATGTCATGTCAATAATTTGAGTATTAAACAAGTTACAGTAATATGCTACACAGCAATGTTTTGTGCAGCAATAGACCATATATATGGTGGTCCCAGAAGCTTATAATGGAGCATATGTAGGAACCTGATGCATACCTCTTGATATTGGCATGGCAGATCAAGTAGGGCAAGTGATTGATATTCAGTAATGGTGCTGGGGCATTTGATTTTCCATGTGAAAAAATACACATAAATAAAAAGATACGTACTATCTAGATTTGTGTAAGTAGGTTCTATGATGTTCACATAATGACAAAATAGCCTAAAGATGCATTTCTCTGAATGCATTGGTAAGCAGTGAATGACTATCCTAGAGAGGTGGAAGTAAGCATGTTCCAGGAGTTGTATCTTCACAGGGATTCAGTCTCAAGTCAGTAGATAAGGCAGAAATCACATATAGTCAGCATTCCCCCCTTGTCTGACATAGTGCACGTAGGAGACATTCTGTAAATATCTGTTCAACAAATTGAGCCCTTGCTCAAGACACTATGATCTACGTCCATGGATCTGATTCTTCCCTCATCTTAGTGACACCATAAACTGTACACCCTGTGAAACAAGGACTTGCCAGAAGCATTAGAATTGCTGCTAGCCTTCTCATTTGTCTACTGATATCCTATATGAGTTTCTAAGGCCCTTTAGTAGTTTGAAATTCACCAATTTTCCACATTTCTAAAATACTGATATGAATCATTAATAATGGTAACAAATGATTCTGGGGATGGGGTTATGACCAGAATCACATTTTATTAAGATAATAAATACCTGTAAGATAAAAGTAGACTTCATTACTTCAAGGAAGATATATAAAACAAATCTGTTTTATAACTTCTTTCAGTGCTCTGGACTATATAACACATTTTGATAATTTTTGCTGTGAAAATTTCTTTTCAGACTCAGAAAACTAAACTGGAAGAGAATTTTAATTCGCCATCGAGAAGACATTCCTTTTGATGGTACAAATGATGAAATGGAAAAGCAAAGGAAATTTTCTATTTTTGAAGAAAAGGTGTTCAGTGTTAGTGGAGCCAGAGGAAACCACATGGATTTTGGTCAGCTCTATCAGTTCTTAAACGCCAAAGGATGTGGGGACGTTTTCCAGATGTTCTTTGGTGTGGAAGGACAATGAACAGAAGAGGAGTTGAAAGTACTTTGTCACCGTTGGCTTTTTTATTTTTCTCCCACTTTTTCTTGAAAGATTAAGTAATTTTATTTTAGCTCAATTATAGAATGCTGAGGGGAGGGAACTAGTATAGCTGGAATGCATCTGTTAAAAATATGTCATGACTAAAAGAATTGAATTTCAAATTTTAATCTTAAAATTGTTGATAGAAATGTCTTGACAATATAAACTACCCATTTTGAAAGAGAAATCAATTATCTGTAAAGGTAATATTGGCAGTCCAACTTGCTAGCCATTCCCAACCCCTTCCTCCCTTCCCTGTCTCCACTACACAACCAACCTGGAAAAGCTAATTGCTTACCTTTTTAGCCTCTTCTGAAGCTCAGGTGGCCTCAGGATGTCTGGGAAAACTTTTGCTTCCTGATTAAAGTGACAGGTGGAGTTCGGTCATTTCTTCCCCTTTCTCTGCCATAAACACTGAAATGATGGCTAAAGCTAGATTGGTCCTTTCTCTCTCTCTTTTTAGACCTCTCACTCAGATTCTCACTCTGCTGCCCTGGGTAGAGTTCCATGGTGTTACCGTAGATCAAAGCAAACTCTTGGGCTCAAGAGCTCCTCTTCCCTTAGACTCCCAAGTAGCAGGGACTACAGGTGCTGCCACAATACCCACCTAGTTTTCTGTTTTTAGTAGAGATGGAGTTTCACTCTTGTTCAGGCTGACGCCAACTCCCCAGCTCAGGCAATCCACCCCACTCTGTCTCCCAGCATGTTAGGATTACAGGTGAAAGCCACCTTTCCTGGCCCTGGCATAGTCTACTCAACTACAAGCATGGAGGGAAGGGCCAAGAGAACCAGAAATGCCAGTCTTCACATTGTGGAGCTTCTGGTCCAACGTCAGCCCCTGCCCATCTCTAGAGGTATTATGAAATAAAGTCAGTTTTGTTTAATTAGTAGTTGGAAGCTAGTTTTTTAAATAGATTTTTTTTAAAGTTAATTTTTCATTGACCATTTGATGTACAAATAGGCAAGGTTGTTCCTTAAGTAGAGTTTGCAGTTTGTCTCTACTTTTATATGCTTATCCTCTGCCCCTGCTCTTTGGGCTTACATCACAGGAGGCTGAGGCATGCGTGGAGTGCATACGTCTTTAATAGGTCTCAACAATTCATCAAATTGGTATTGTGGAGAATTAACTTTTGTCAAATTATATTTAGGCAAACTTTTCATTCTGGCTTCCTATAAATTTATTCTTAGAAAACTGACCTAGAGTCAAATAAACTAGTTTTTAAGGCCCTCCATAAATCAGTTCCCAAAGCATTCATTAAATATTTACTAATTGCTTGTACTCAGGTTGGTACCATGTGTTGGATATTCTTTAAAGAGTCAGACTCTTTAAGAAGCTTGGAATGTAGTTGGGGTGAGAATTTAGTAAAAAGTTAGATGCAAACTACGCCCATATCTAAGTGACTCGTAAGTCAAATATAGTATATATTAAATAATACAATGTAGAAGTCAGAGGAAATAAAAATATAATAAGACAATACGATAATTTTTTTTTTGAGACAGCGTCACCCTGGGTAGAGTGCCATGTCATCACAGCTCACAATAACCTCTAATTCTTGGGCTCAAGCAATCCTCTTGCCTCAGTTTTTCTATTTTTAGTACAGACGGGATCTCACTTTTTGCTCAGGCTGATCTTGAACTTGTGAGCTCAGGCAATCCACCCACCTCAGCATCCCAGAGTGCTAGGATTACAGGCGTGAGCCACTGCACCAGGCCAATGTAATAAATCTTAAGTAAAAGGCAGATAAACAAAAATGAGAATCAGGATGGCATATAAAGTGCAGTGCTTGTACTGGACATAAGTCTTAGTGCCTCAGATTTCTTCCCTAATGCCCACCTCCCATTCACCTTGTCAGTTGCCTTAGAAATCCCAGTTCTTCCCTGAGTGTCACCAGACAGCCAGGTGGACTATGCATCTATAGTTTCTAACTGCTCCAGCCACTACCAGACTTGGATGAAATACTCTACAGAGCATGGCATCTGACATTCCTAGAGAGCACCAAAGGTGGCAAATGATGCATATATTACTTTTAGCAGAACTAAACTGCTAAAACATTGCCAGTCTTTGTATAGTACCTTAAGAACTTTGCTATATATAAACATATGGACCTCAATGTAATAAAGAATGCAATCAAGTCACTTTATAAAAATTGTTTTTGAGACAGAATCACACTATGTTGCCCTTGGTGGAGTGCTGTGGAGTTGAACTGTGCAGTAGAAGCTCACAGCAAACTCCAAACCCTGGGCTCAAGTGATCCTCTTGTCTCAGCCTCCCAGGAAGCTGTCACTGCAGGTGTTCGCCACACGCCCGGCTAGTTTTTAGAGACAGGTCCTCTTGCTCAGGCTGGTCTGGAACTCCTGACCTCCACCAATCCACCAGGCTACCCGTGGACACCTTACTGCTGCGCGACTGCAAGGCGCTTTGGCGCTGCGACCTCCAGCCAGGCCTTTTCTTGGCGCCCCTGCAGCTCCTGAGCATCGCTTTTCCCTACGTGCAATTTCCCAAAGGTAGACACTTGCGACGCTTTGAGCGTGCGCGTACCTATCCGGGGTGTCCCAGAAGTAATAACTCGTGGAGGGGCAGGGTGTTGTGAGCGCGGGGGCTGGTGGGTAGGTCGCGTTAACTCAGACGCCTGCTCTGCGTTTTGGGTCTGGCAAAGTCTGTCCTCAGGCATGAGTCCTCTGCTGCGGACTTGGCCTCCGAGTGGGCATAGCGCGGTGCCAAGTGCAGCCTTGGTACCCAGATGTTTGTTTTTCTTTTTTTGACCCGTGTTATCTTTTGGAAAAAGAGGTATCTATCCACATTCTCTTAGGATTTTCCAGCTGTTTTGCAGTGGGTACATTAGAGGAATGATGCTCCCGGGGATCTTGGTGGTCCAGGGTGTCTCCGGATTTTAATCAGGAAATTACTGAAATAGACGTTTACGGTTTTGGCATTTCAAATATTATAAATGTACTCTCCACTGTCCTTTCCCCCAACAAATTATATAGACTTAAGGAAATATATGTAGAATATATTTTCATTAGAAAAGATGGTTATTATAGGAAATGTAGAAATAGCTGGATTTTAAAATCACCCATAATCCCATGTCCAAGAAGTCAATATTAAATTTTGGCTTTACATTTAATTTGCTAGTACCTTTTGCATATGTGTTTATTCGGCTTTTTCTTTTCTTTTCTTTTTAACAAATCATACCCTACATGTTCCTTTTTATCTTCTTTCTTTCATTAAACTACAGTTTGTAAACATTTCCCAGACATTAAATAATTTTCTATGCTGGGGGCAGTGGCTCATGGCTGTAATCCTAACACTCTGGAAGGCCAAGGCAAGTACATTGCCTGAGCAAGCTGAGACCCCTCTCTACTAAAAATGGAAAAACTGGCTGAGTTCTGGGCACTATGTTCCCAGCTTCTTGGGAGGCTGAGACCAGAGGATCGTTTGAGCCCAAGAGTTTGAGGTTGCTGTGAGCTGTGATGCCATCGCAACTCAACTCCAGTGTGACTGAGTGAGACTCTGTCTTAAATAAATAAATAAATAAAATGAATAAATAATTTAAGCGACATTTTAAAGACTGCATTGTATTCGGCTGAATGAGTATCCTGTAATTGACTTCAGCAATTCACGGTTTTGGTCATGAGGTTATTTAAATCTTGGAGGAGGACCCTGAAAAGCTCACTTGAAGCCTATTCAGGCCTATGCAGAGAGAGGGTGATATATGCTTGTTGCTTGTCCTCTGGAGCTAGAAAAAGGGTTCCCATGGTGTTGAGACTCAAACTTAATGAGGGGAGGCACCATTGGCTATTTTAAGATCTCCTGGGAGGGGCCCCAGGGAGCTAAGACTCACACCTCTGAGGAGAGCATAACCTGGCTGCTGCTTATACCTCTGAGGAGTGCAATAAGGCTGATTTTGTGATTGTTGGAAAAACGATGGACAATAAATCCAACTGTGGCTAAAGGGCTTCTGCTGGGATGATGGAGAATGGAGTTAAGTCCCTTCTTCCTCCTGCCATCATTTCCCTCTTTGTCTTTGGTGATGGAAGCTACCTGAAGGAGACAGTATGAGACAACCCTACTATCATGGAATTGAGTATTAAAAGGTGACTATGTGGACAAAAGAGATGGTAACCAGCACACATGTGCTTATGTTTCTCTCGTGTGATTCTGAGAAGCAAAATCACTAAGATCTGTACATTTCAATTTTTTAAAGAAACGGCCATATTACCTTGTTTTTTAAAAACTCCACATAACACTTTTGACATGGAAAATATCGGGGATTTAGAGATAATACTGCCTAGAGCATACATAAATTTTAACAAAATCTGGGAATATTGACAAAATGCAAAATCTAATTCACTAGTTCCAAGTTAAGCCTGCGAGTCTGTCGTTTTTAACAAATGCCCAGGTGATGCTGATGATTCTATCACATTAGAACTCTAACATTTTCCCACCTTAGCAAACCCAGTACCATACATAACATTCTATTGCTTCCCTTTTTGAAGCTGCCTCTCTTATGGCTCATGTCAATTTCCTACCAGCCACGCAAGGAACAAATCTACCTTGGGAAAGCGCTACTGACAGGGTTTGGCGCCAAGGGTCTAATGCTTGGCTTCCTATTGGTCGGGAATGACGTCACTCGACAGGGCGGCTCTAATTGTGACGTCTCCGGCGGCGGATGGTTAGTAACAGAGGGAGGCGGGAGCGGAAGTGGGCAGCAAGAGGGCGGGGTGGGTGGCGGAAGGGGAGGGCCGGGGGAAGGTATTACAAGGAGCCGTCTTCCGGCGCTAGGGAGCGGAAGTTGTGGCCCGGTTGTGTCAACCTCGGGGCTGCAAGCTGAGAGTGTGGCTGCGACAGTAATCATGGGCGGGAAGAACAAGCAGCGTACGAAGGGGAACCTCAGGGTGAGTGGCGGGTGGTTGGGCCTCGTCTGGCAGCAGCTGGCTCTGCCCTGCGCGTGGCTGGAAGGTGTGTGGAGCGCGGCTGCGGGGAAGCCTGTGTTTGCGTGTCAAGAGTGACCTCTCTGTTGTGTGTGCGTCCCTGAGGGTGGGTCGGAGAATTGTCAGAGAAAAGATGTTCCATGCCAGAACTGTCCCCATACGAACACACACCCACAGTATTCATTAAGAAATGATTCAGTGACAACTTAAACTGGAAGGTAGCCGGGTTGATGGGGGGAGGGTGCGCTAGGAACAAGGGAAGTTGAGTGGGAGGAAGTTAAAAGTGAGCCCAGTTTGCAGGTTGCTTCGGATCACGTCAGTCCCTCCTTTACACAAAACCTACAGTGGCTCCCCATAGCCCTCCGGATAAAGGCCAAAGTCCCTGGGATGGTGCACTTGGTTCACGTGGTCTGCCGGTCGCTCCTTTCCATCTCCAGTTCCATCTTCAACTCCCACGTCTTGGTGCACTCTGTCCAGCCACATTGACTTCTTTATCTTGCCTTGACCTTCCCTGGCAGATTCCCAAGGCTGTTCCATTACATGGCTCCAAATTTTGCTCTAGACACCTCAATGAGATTTCCCATAATTGCCTATTTTAAATTGTAGCTAGCTCCCACTCCCTGTTTTTCTACCCTGCTTTATTTTTCTCTACCGCATTTATGACTTCTAATATACTATGTAATTTACTGTCTTGCTTCAATAAGATGTAAGTATTTTGAAGACAGGTGTTTTCATCTGCTGCTATCATCTTTGGAGTCTAGAATAGGGACTGGCATGTAGAAGAAGCTCACTAAATACTTTTTTGAGAAGACTTTGAAGTGGATTCATGTAACGCTACATGACTGGGAATGTTATCATGGTAATTTTTTTTGTGCTGTTAGATTTGTTATGAGAATGCTCCACCCTCCTCCCCCCCGCCCCCGCTGTTTCTGATCTAGTTAATTTTAGTGAATTGAGTTCCATGTTTTCTTAGATCGATCACTTAATCTGTTTTGGAAGATAATAATGATACCAGCAATGATAGCAACTTATTTTGTTAAGTATTGTGGTAAGCACTTACTTGTATTGTCATTTAATGTTTTTTATAAAAATATTATCCAATTTTTTTATTTTAATTTTTTTTTTTTTGAGACAGAGTCTCACACTATGTCACCCTTGGTAGAGGGCCATGGTGTCACAGCTCACAGCAACCTCAAACTTTTGGGTTTAAGCGATTCAGGCTTACCTCAGCCTCCCTAGTAGCTGGGACTACAGGTGCCTGCCACAACTCCTGGCTATTTTTTGGTTGCAGTTGTCATTGTTTAGCTGGCCCAGGTCGGGTTCAAACCCACCAGCCTCGGTGTATGTGGGCTGGCGCCGTAACCACTGTGCTATGGTAACGTCTCTTTCTTACAATTTATGTATTTTGGTAACATCTCTTTCTTACAATTTATGTATTTTGCTAAATTGTATGAGAGTTAATTGCAGAAATGGGGATTCTTAACTGCTAAATAATTCATCTTGTGTCTTTCAAAAACAATGCCATTTATTATTATTTTTTTTTTTAAAGACAGTCTCTCAGTTTGTCGACCTTGGTAGAGTGCTGTGGTGTGACAGCTCACAGCAACCTCCAGCTCTTGGGCTTAGGTGATTCTCTTGCCTCAGCCTCCCGAGTAGCTGGGACTACAGGTGCCCACCCAACGCCTGGCTATTTTTTTGTTGCAGTTTGTCCTGGCCGGGTTTGAACCTCCTACCCTTGGTGTATGGGACCGGTGCCCTATTCACTGAGCCACATGCGCCATCCAACAATGCCATTCTTCTATGTAATCATGAGCAATTACAGCATACAGAAACTTTAACTTTGATATAATACCATAATCTAGTATACTGTCTTACATTTAGGTTCTGTCATTGTCAATAATAATATTCTGTATGATATTTAAGATCCACCATTTTAAAGAAGACATTCGGGCTCCTATCAAGGATCACTTATTCCATTTAGGCTCCTTGATTTAGATAGATGTCAAAGGCTTTTTGGTGGGGGTTAGGGAAAGAAGTGTCATTATGAGAATTTGGAAGAATCAGGGCTGATTATTTTGCTTAATTTAGATTTGTTTAATTGTTTCCTTATGATTAGATTTAGTTTAGACCTTGGAAGTATTGCTTAATAGAGGATGGATCTTCCTTAGTGCAGCACAACAGGACACATGATACCTATGTTTGTCCCATTATTGATGTTACTAGTTTAATCACTTGGTTAAGGTGATATCTATTGAAAAGTTATCTTTTTCCTTTGGCTAATAATAAATAATATGCTAGTTTGAGACTGTGAATGTCCTGTTCCACCACCAACTTTCACCTAATGGTTTGAGCACCCTTTGATGATTCTTACTGGAATCAGTTATTATTTTGGTGATTAAAAAAATTTAATCCTGACAGTAACCCAAGTAATAAATAAGTTGTTATTCTTATCTCATTTTAAAGATGATGGAACTGAGGTTTAGAGAAATGAACTTGCTGAATTTATGTAGCCAGAAAGTTGCAGAATTAGGATTTGAGCTTCAGAGTAGCAGTAATTCATTTGACAGACAACTTTTGATGTTGGATGCCATATGTTCAAAGATGATAGACAAATGTCTGCTGTTCTTAAACTGGTATTTTGATAATAGAGATAGATAACTAAGGAAGTATTGTAATATACTAAAGAATTATGTATGATGCAGGTGTGAGCAGAAAGAATGTGGGAGAACAGAAAAGAATGGCTATTGACCCAAGGAAGGCAAGTGTTGCAAACTGAGTATTTTGAAGTAGTTTGTCAGGCAATGAATAGGAAGGAAATTTTTCAGGCAGAGAGAAATGATTATACAAAGATCAAATTGTGAAAGGGTAGAACATTCAGAAAGTGTTGAATTCAGTTTGGTACTAGAGCACAGATGATGGCAGCATAATTAGGAGACGGAAGTGGGGAAGAGAGGCAAGAGAAGGAAAGGGTAGGTGGTAGGATGTAAGACTGGGAAGTCGAGGTCAGATGGTGAAAGATCTAAGTTTTCCTCAGTTTATCTTTAAACTGTAGGCTCAGGATTGCCAAGTCACATAATCTCAAGATGTCAGGCACAAAAGATTGTAGACAGAAATAGGGGTGGTGTAAAAAATAATTAAATGCCAGAAATAGAATCAATGTTCTTGATTTTTACTGAACTGGGTATAAGCATATAACATAAAAACGTCCTAATAGTAATGGCTTTTTTTTGGAGATGGTGTCTCACTCTGTCACCCTGGGTGGCGTGCCAAAGTGTCACAGCTCACAGGAACCTCAATCTTGAGCCCAAGTGATCCTCTTGCCTCAGCCTCCCAAGTAGTTAGGACTACAGGCTTCCACCACAATGCCCTTAAGTTTCAGTAGTGGGGTGGGTTTCTGGCTCTTGTTCAGGCTGGTCTCACTCAATCCAGAATGCTAGGATTACAAGGCATGAGACACATACGCAGGGCATCTTTGCAAATACATTTTGAGCTCAAAGTAAAAGATACAATTAGTGCATTTCAAGATAATTTGTTACTTTTAAATTAGAAACTGGAAATTTATTACCTTTTCTTGTGCTTCTGCTTATCACTGTCAACTCCAGTATTTCACTTTAGGTCAGAATTCAGCCTCAACTTCTTTAATTTTTAGCAATAGTTTGTTATTTTGTTTCATAGTAAAACTATTTTAAAATGAGGTTATAGAAAATTCCGATATTCTTATATCATATTTAGTTTTTAGAATTTCTGTTGAAATTCACAACCTTCCTTTGGTTGTAGCTCTTTATTCATGTACTTGTACTGAGAAAGGCAAACAGAATAATGTTAGTTGATTTCAATAATTTATTTTATTTTATTTTATTTTATTTTATTTGAGACAGAGTCTCACTCTGATGCCTTGGGTAGAGTGCTATGGCATCATAGCTCACAGCAACCTCAAACTCTTGGGCTCAAGCTGTCCTCTTGCCACAGCCTCCTAAATATCTGGGAGTACTATGCCACATTTTAATGAAATTCAAAAATAGAGAATCTTTTTTTGAATTACTCTTAAATGCTACAGTTTAAGAAAAAAATGTAATTCAGGCCATCATTTTCATTTCAGGTTCCTCAATTCAGTTTAGAGGGAGAGCTATATTATTATTTGTTAAATGAGTGTTACAAGCACAATTTTACTAAGTATGAGCAACTTGAATCACATGTTTGAGCAACCCTCTGGGTAACAGTCTTATAGAAAAATAAGAAATAGATGAGCTTAGATGGGTTGAAAGTCAACTTGGTGGTCAAACTGTGAGGCATTTTTCTCTGAGATGACAATGAATAAGTTAATGTCTTTCTGCAGTTCAAGTATTTCTTTTATCTAGAGCAACTAACTCCCTAACTTTTCGTAGCAAGAAACTACTGTATTATGTATCAGTTGAACAAGTCACTGGCAGTGGTTCAAAACAAAGGCATGTATCTTATTTCTTGGCCATTGTGTTGATTTTTATGGCCATAATAATATAATTTTGGCCCAAGGAGGTTAGGCTAGGCTAGGCTTTGGATATCTGCCATTAAGAAGTAGATATCATTAGGCTAGTCCCATGGCTATTGCTTAATAATTATTGGTTGATGAATGAAAAGATGAGATCCATTTATAAGTTACATCATTACACAGTGTATGTAATCTTCATATGAAAGTTGGAAATAAGTGCTGTTTCATAAATTTTTTAATTACAGTTTTACCAAGTGATTTCATATGTAAAATTTTATTTTATTTCTTTAAAATTTCATCATGGGCTATTACATTGATATTATGACCCACTAATATAGTGGTTCTCAACCTTCCTAATGCCGCAACCCTTTAATACACAGTTCCTGTGGGTCACAACCCACAGGTTGAGAACCGCTGCACTAATGGATTGTATCCATGGTTTAAAAAACATGGTTCTGATGTTCAAGAAACCAGGAAATAACTCCCAGAATCATTATTGATAAATTCTTGGTGACAAACATTCATCTGTAGGAAACATTAAAATAGATGAAATCATAGGCTAGAAAAAATTAAAAAGTACTCAATTAAAAGCTTGTTCTGATCATGGGAATTGTAAAGGAATTATAAAGTTAAATTTTGAATTCTTCCTGGGCCCTGATGTTTTTTCTTTCTGACTTTCTTAACCAGCCTTCAAACAGTGGTCGAGCTGCAGAACTCCTTGCCAAAGAACAGGGAACTGTGCCTGGATTTATTGGTTTTGGAACATCTCAGAGTGACCTAGGCTATGTTCCTGCTATTCAAGGAGCTGAAGAAATTGACAGTCTTGTAGATTCTGATTTCCGAATGGTGCTGCGGAAGCTTTCAAAGAAAGATGTCACAACAAAATTAAAAGCAAGTTTTCTGTTTTCTTAAAAATGATCAAAAAATCCTATTGTTAAAATGTCATTAGCATATTCTATGTAATGAAATATGAACAGTAATTCACCAGTAAGTTTTTTTTACAATTGTACTTTTTTCTGACACAGATGTAAGCTTCATTGATTCTTATCTTCTGGATTATAAATTAGTTTGTTGCATTAAACCTAACCTCTTTGGAATTTTGGCTGTTTAGTTTTTCCCATTAGGGAATACAATTTTGGCCCCCAATTTTATTTTGTTTATTTGAAACAGTCTCACTCTATTGCTTGGACTAGAGTATAATGGTGTCATGATAGCTCACTGCAGCCTCAATTTGGAGTTCAAGTGACCCTCCTGGCTTACCCTCCCAAATAGCTGGTATTACAGTCATGTACCACCATGTCAGGCAATTTTCCTAAGTTTTATAGAGATGGGGGTTTCACTCTTGCTCAAGGTGGTTTTGAACTCCTATTCTAAAGCAGTCCTCCCAGCTTGGCCTCCCAAGGTGTTAGTTTTATAGGTGTGAACCACCATGCCTGACCTTGACCTATAATTTTATATGAGATTTTTTTGTTTGTTTATATATATATTTTTTACTGCAGTAACTCATGAAGGAACTCTGCAAATAGAAATGATATATTTTCCTGTTAAATAAAAGAGAAGCTCTAGAACAGAATAAATACAATCAATAGCCAATATTTTGGCTGTTTATCCTTGATAATGTTAATCATTTTTAGGCAATGCAAGAATTTGGAACCATGTGTACAGAGAGAGACACAGAAGTTGTAAAAGGAGTTCTTCCATATTGGCCAAGAATTTTCTGTAAAATTTCACTTGTAAGTATTAAAACTTTACTAATTTATTTCTGTTGTTTTTTTTTTTTTGGCTGAAGTCATCATGGGGACTATTAAATTTATATATAATTAATTTTTCTTGAGGGTTATAAAATGGTTACATTGTTATGCAGATTGGATCAGGTTGAGTTGTGATAAGTGTAAGGAGTCTGTGTTTTCATAAATTAGGTTATTACTAGAAATTTACTCAGATACTTTCTACTCATAATGAATTTTGGCAATTATTTTATTCCTTTGTATATTTGCTGCAGAAGAATGAGAGTGAATTACTTAATTACTCAAGACTTGGCCTTGAATCTGTCTTGAATACAGTTTTCTCCTTTAGAAAGCCCCACAATTTTGATATTTAAAATATAATTTCAATTTTGATCTATATACAGGTGAATTCTTAGTAAAGGGTATTATAGCATATCCAGAAATGTCTGTTTTTGTTTTTAGGGGCTAGAGATATTTTAAACCACATTTATATTTTCAATAGGATCATGACCGCCGGGTTCGAGAAGCCACACAGCAAGCTTTTGAAAAACTTATCCTTAAAGTAAAGAAACAGTTGGCTCCGTATTTAAAAAGCTTAATGGGATATTGGCTAATGGCTCAGTGTGATACTTATACACCCGCTGCCTTTGCAGCAAAAGATGCATTTGAAGCGGCTTTCCCTCCAAGCAAGCAACCAGAAGCCATAGCATTTTGTAAGGATGAAATTACAAGTGTAAGTTCTTGGAACCATTCTAAATCTTTCTTTTTCCTCAGTATTTAAGGATTATAAGCATACTATAATGACATCTCTTTTACTTGGGATTGTAGGGGAATCAGTAAGTGAAATATTTCCAACTGAAGGTGGTCTTTTTAAAATGGTGTTTAACAAAATTAACATTTCAAATTGGATCTTTCTATAATAATTAAATATTCTTTTTAAATTTATAAGTCTTAATTTATTATACATCTAAAATTAGATATATGCTTTACAATATATAATCTAAATAATGAATATATGTAAAAATTAATCTAAAATTATTTTCTCTTGTATTTCCATGTCAATATATATGTATACATCTATCTATCACATTCCTTTTATTGACTTCCTGGTATTATTTTATATGGATGTACAATAGTTTATTTAACCCCTTTTATGTTAATATACTATTGGATTTCCCCCTAAATTTTATTATAACACATGCTGCTTCAATGAACATTCTTAAATAAATAAATCTTTTCATACCTTGTGAGAATGATAGTTACTAGAACTTACAGTAACTATATGTTGTTGAGTCAAAGGACAAGAACATTAAACATTTTTATGGATATTGTTAAATGGCCTTTCAAAAGACCAAACAAATACATATTCCCGTTAACAGATAAGAAAGTTTCTTGGCTCGGTGCCTGTAGCTCAGTGGTAGGGTGTCGGCCACATACTCTAGGGCTTGTGGGTTCAAACCCGGCCTGGGCCTGCCAAACAACAATGACAACTACAACAAAAAAATAGCCTGGTGTTGTGGCAGGCACCTATAGTCCCAGCTACTTAGGAGGCTGAGGCAAGAGAATAGCTTAAGCCCAAGAGTTTGAGGTTGCTGTGAGCTGTGACGCCATGGTACTCTACTGAAGGCGACACAGTGAAACTCTGTCTCAAAAAAACCCAAAAACCTGCACCTTTCTCCACTCACAAAAATTGATTCAAGATGGATAAAAGACCTAAATTTAAGGCATGAAACCATAAAAATCCTCAAAGAAAGCATAGGAAAAACACTTGAAGATACCAGCCTTGGGAAAGATTTTATGAAGAAGACTTACGTGGGAATTACAACAACAGAAATAAACAAGTGGGACTTAATTAATCTGAAAAGCTTCTGTGCAGCTAAGGAGATAACAACCAAAGCAAATAGACAACCTACACAATGGGAAAGGATATTTGCATATTTTGAATCAGGCAAAAGCTTGATAACTAGGATCTATAGAGAACTCAAATTAATCCACATGAAAAAATCCAGTGATCCCATATATCAATGGGCAAGAGACATGAATAGAACCTTCTCTAAAGAAGACAGATGAGGCTCGGTACCTGTAGCTCAGTGGCTAGGGCGCCAGCCACGTACACTGGAGCTGGCGGGTTCAAATCTAGCCCAGGCCTGCCAAACAACAATGACAACTACAATGAAAAAATAGTTGGGCCTTGTGGCAGGTGCCTGTAGTCCTAGCTACTTGGGAGCCTGAGGCAAGAGAAACGCTTAAGCCCAAGAGTTTGTGACACCACGGGGCACTCTGCCCTGGGCGACAGCTTGAGAGTCTGTCTAAAGAAAAAAAAAAGAAGACAGATAAATAGCTAGCAAACATATGAAAGAATTCTCATCATCTCTAATTATTACAGAAATGCAAATCAAAACCACCCTGAGATATCATCTAACCCCGGCGAGAATGGCCCACATCACAAAATCTCAAAACTTCAGATGCTGGTGTGGATGTGGAGAGAAAGGAACACTTTTACACTGCTGGTGGGACTGCAAACTAATACAACCTTTTGGAAGGAAGTATGGAGAACCCTCAAAGAACTTAAGCTAGACCTCCCATTTGATCCTCCAATTCCATTACTGGGCATCTACCCAGAAGGAAAAAAATCCTTTTACCACAAGAAGACTTGCACTAGACTGTTTATCGCAGCTTAATTTACATTCACCAAAATGTGGAAATAGCCTAAATGCCTACCAACCCAGGAATGGATTAACAAGCTATGCTATATGTATACCATGGTAAACTATTCAGCCATTAAAAAGATGGAGACTTGAGACTTTACATTGTTTCTATTAACCTGGATGGAAGTGGAGCACATTATTCTTAGTAAAGCATCACAAGAATGGGGAATCATGAATCCTATGTACTCTATTTTGATATGAGGACAATTAATGACCTAGTGCTCGGTAGGGGGTGGGTGAAGGGGAAAGCAGAGAGAGAGAAGGAGAAAGGTGGGTGGGGGAAAGGAAGAGCAGAGAGTGGGAAGGAGGGAGGGGAGTGGGAGAAGGAAGAGTAGAGGGAGGAAAGGGGGTAAGGGGCTGTGGGTTTTGGTGTGTGACACACCTTTTGGGGGTAAGACATAAGTGTAAGAGGGACTTTATCTAACAAATGCAATCAGTGTAACCTGGTTTCTTGTATCCTCAATGAATCCCCAACAATAAGATACAAAAAGAAAGTTTCTCCATAATTGGCCAACAACACTTCAGCCATATATTTTGTATGAAAAGTGATCAGTCATAACTATTTATGGATTTCAGTGGGTCAGTGTGTCTATGTCTAGTAGTGTCTGACTTCTTTTCTCATTTGCTATTACCAACATATGGACTGGAAAAAGCAGACAACCAAGTTTGTTAGAATTACAACAAGAAAGAATAGTAGGCTGGGCATGGTGGTTCATGCCTGTAATCCTAGCACTCTGGGAGTTGAGGCCGGTGGAGTGCTTGAGCTCTGGAGTTTGAGACCAGCCTGAGCAAGAGCAAGACCTCATCTCTAAAAATAGACAGGCATAATGGCAGGTGCTTATAGTCCCAGCTACTTGGGGGGCTCAGGCAAGAGGATTGCTTCTGCCTAAGAGTTTGAGGTTGCACCTGTAGTTCTAGCTACTTGAGTGGCTCAGGCAAGAGGATCACTTCTGCCCAAGAGTTTGAGGTTGCTGTGAGCTATGATGCCATGGCACTCTACCCAGGGTGACAAACTGAGGCTTGGATGTGGAAACAACCTAAATGGCCATCAACTCAGAAATGGATTAACATACTGTGGTACATGCATATCTTTTTTAATATCCTGGATGTTTTAATATCCTGGAAACACATTCTTAGTAAAGTGTCACAAGAATGGAAAAACAAATATCCAATGTACTCAATACTAATAGGAAGCCAGTAGATGATCCAGTGCAGGTCCAAATAGGTGTAAAACTCATTTCAATTCAGGTTGGGGGGAGGGGTGACGATGGAGGGGGCGAGGGTTTGGGTGCTCTCACTGAAGGGGCACAGGGCGGGTGGGGGGTTTGCACACCTTTTGTGTGTGGGGCATAACCACAAGATGGACTCTACCTAATAAAATCAAATATTTTGACCTCGTGCTTGTAACCTCACATTAACCTGAAATAAATTTACTTAAAAAATTTAAAAAAAAAGAAAAGAAAGAAAAGTGGATGAACTAGGATTGTGGTGGGGAGGAAGTGAGCATTTAAAAAAATTCATGCTTGCATTCATCCCCTTCGTTAGTACTCTTGTGTTTTCAATGCACCCTGTGAATAATCCTCCTTTTCTTTCTTTCAATTAGTAGTCATCTTTCCTGTGGCCTTCCATTACACTTAAAGTTCAGATTTTTTTTTTTTTTTATCTTGGCATACAAGGTTCCACAAGATCTGGTACCTGCTTACTTAATTTGTTCTTTTCACTCAACACCTCTTCCCCAACTCATTACTTGATTCTAGCTCCCCATTTAAGTTCTTCCCTTCTTTATTTCTCATGTATACTGAGCTTGGTTTTTTAGGAAGAACATTTGTAGCTTGAATCATATTCTGAAAGGGAATTTTCTAACCAATCTGTAAATTAACAATCATTGATTGATTTAAAAAAATAAGTGATAAATATGAGAATGAAGTGTCATGAGTTTAAACATTTAAACTTGAGAATGGATTCTGAGACAATTGATTTGGTGATTCATGGGGTTTAAAATTTTTTTTTCTTGGCTTTGTTATGGGTGGATGGCTGATCATTGCATATGGAGATTATTTTCCCCATTTTATTTTCCTTTTAGTTGGCTGTGTCACAGTTCATTATAGTTCTTGGGATTGAACTGTCTCAAGTTCAAAACCAACTTACAGAGAGGAATGAGGCAAATGAAGACCAAAATGTTGGCGATATAGGTAGTATGTGTATCATATCGTCTATAAGACATGGGCTCTGAATCACACTGTTGGTTCCAGTTCTACTCTGCCATTAACTAGATGTGTGACCTTGGACAAGCTTCTGTGCCTACATTTCTGAATCCATAAAGGAGTTAGTAACTTCATGGAATTGTGTGGATTAATTTAGTTAATGCATAAATGTGCTCAAAGCAATAACTAGTATATGGAAAAGCTCAAATATTAGCTATTGTTATTGCTGATAAAGTTGATACTGAAACAGTGGACTCCTAGTACTACATTTCAGGTAGGCAGACATACTCAATGTTTGAAAACCTTAGACCTTGTTCTGATGGAGCAAAGCACAATGTATGATGTTTCCTACAGTCAAGGAGGCTCACAGAAAGAAAGGAGGGGAAAGCAGAGGCTAATTTCTCTCCCACGTTTACTAATTAATTTTTCTACTTCACTGCTGTGTGCAAGAGAAATGGAAGAACAGTGGCCAAGAATGTTTTTAGGAGTGTGGGGAAGAAATACTCTATTCTTCTTACTTCAACAGCAGCCTTGGGGATTGATAGGAAAAGAAAACTTTTTAGCGTTGCTATTTGGTTTTATACTTAAGTAGATGAGGTTTATGGGAATTTTTTAAAAATAGGCTTTACCTTCTGTTTACCATTGACAGTTCAGCAAAATCTCAAGGCTTATTACTTTCTCCCTTTTGTAGGTGCTGCAGGATCATCTTATAAAAGAAACACCTGATACACTGAGTGATCCACAGTAAGTGGTATTATTTGTGTAATTCATGGTGAGGATTCATTTCACTCATACGTAATCAGAGAGTTAAAATGTGACATTTATTTATTTATTTATTGACAAAGAGTCTCACTTTGTTAACCTCGGTAGAGTGCTGTGACGTCATAGCTCACAGCAACTTCAAACTCTTGGGCTCAAGTGATGCTCTTGCCTCAGCCTCCTGAGTAGCTGGAACTATAGGCGCCCACCACAAGGCTCAGCTTTTTTTTTTAAGAGACAATGTCTCCCTCTGGCTCAAACTGGTCTCAAACCTGTGAGCTCAGGCATTCCATCCACCACTCCCTCCCAGAGTGTTAAAGAAGGAATTTTAGGCCGGTGGTGTGGGTCATGCTTGTAATGCTAGCACTCTAGGAGACTGAGGCTGGTGGGTTGCTTGAGCTCAAGAGTTTTGAGACCAGTCTAAGTAAGAGCAAGATCCTGCCTTAAAAAAAAAAAAAAAGGAATTTTAAGTGTAGAGATGAAAATAATTAATATAATGGTATATGTGAGGTGCTGTGTTAGGGGATTTTACTTGCAAATTTTCCTGGTATTTAACTTGTATTATCTGGGAGCTACACATTTAGTTCTTTTGGAGAGTTTTTAGATTTTTAGGAGGATTTTAGATTTACTTTTTGATGGTGATAGCAGGAATTATTTTAAGATTTGACCAAACATAATTGAAGTACTATGAATAATTTTATTGAAAGCAGTAAATTGTTTTGTTTACTCTTAAAAAATGTGATGAAATTCTTGTGTGTGTGTGTTTCTATTTTGAAGGAGGGAGGCACAGGGGAAATAAATAAAGCAATTTTGGTAGGTATTTAATGATAAAAATTTAAAATAGAAATGCTAAGTATGTATTTTAAGTTTTTCTCAATCCTTACATTTATTTTCTTTTCACATCAAGAACTGTTCCAGAGGAAGAAAGAGAAGCTAAATTCTATCGGGTTGTAACTTGTTCCTTATTGGCACTAAAGAAATTGATTTGCCTTTTACCTGATAATGAGCTTGATTCTCTGGAGGAGAAATTTAAGTCTCTTTTATCACAGAATAAATTTTGGAAATATGGAAAACACAGTGTACCTCAGGTATCCCAAATCTTTTACTTTAAGTCATTTCTATGGTTCTTCTGTCTTGTTAATTTATATTTATTGTTTACATTTAAAACTCTGCAAGCACATCTTTGTGGTAAGTCATTCATTTATTGAATTCTATCTTTTACTAGAATGTTATTCTATTTTCACTTTTTTATTTGGTTTGGGCCTCAGGTTCAAAGTTGAATTATCATCCTTGTTTGTTCTTAGCACCTTAAAATTAGCATGTTGAGGCTTTTCTTATTTAATGTTTTTATTTTTTCTGTTTTTGTCCCTGTATTTACCTCCATTCTCTACTTCTACTGACTGACTTTTCTGATGTGTTTTATGTATGTCCTTTTCATTTGTACAGTTGATTCTCATTATTCATAGCAGTTATGTTCTGTAAAGTCATTAGGAACACTGACTTAGTGAATGCTAGACATTGCTCTTAGGGAAAATAAAAGGTTAGGTACCTGTGAGCCTCTGGTCACAACATTTTTGTCAGTTGATAATACATAATCTGGTTTTATATGTGTTTTTGTTTAAAGACACATTTAATATCTATTGTTGACTCGATGACTTTGAACTCATGGCTAATAGCACTAGAAGAGGCTCATCTAACACATTTTCTGTGTAAGGCACATCATAGCCTTTTTTGCTTAGACCAGTAGATTGTGCTTCAGTGCTACTTCTGGGAGGCCTTTTAAAATACAAAATCCCTAAGCAAAAGCACAAAAATTTGAAGAAATACCGTGAAAAGGATACTTGTTTAACGTGAATGCTGAAGTAAGACAGAGTTTTCCCTTGTGCAACCTAAGCTGCAGGTTGATGACTTAAATGTTTCGCCATTCTGTGCATGCCTGTCAATTGCTGCAGAAGCATGGTGAGCTTTGATTTGGGGGGTTACAAATAAATTTTAGTAGGTACATTGGCCTAAATGGAATTCGTGAGCATGAGGATTGACCAACCTTGCTTTTGAAAACTGTGCGTTTGTATTTAAAAATGTGAATTTTTATTTATTTATTTATTTTTACTTTCAAAATAAGAGAGCTTTTTATTTCTTTGTAGCCATCTTGATCCGCTCATCTTTTTTTTTTTTTTTGACTTTATTCAAATTAATATGAGGGTACAATATTTAGGTTACATTGTTCTCACTTTCAGGGCAAAGTTCCATTTGTACAAGGACCCCTCACCCAGGGGCATGTTATACACTCACAATGTGCACATTAGGTGAGATCCTGCCCCATGCCCTCCCTCCCTCTGCCATACGTCCTTCCCCTCCTGCTTCCCTTTACCCCTAAAATGGACTATAGTAGTGTTTTATTGTTCTTAGGAACATGTAATTGTTTATATATTGATTTCATATTAGTATGGAGTACATTGTATATTCACCTTTCCATTCTTGCTATACTTTACTAAGAAGAATGTATTTCAACTCCATCCAGGTAAATGCAAAAGATGTAAAGTCTCCATCTTTTTTAGTGGCTGCATAATATTCCCTGGTATACATATACCACAGTTTGTTGATCCATTCATGGGTTAATGGGCACTTAGGTTGCTCCCATGACTTGGCTATTATGAATTGAACTGTAATAAACATTGTAGTGCAAATGTCTTTTGTGGTAAAAATGATTTATGTTGTTCTGGGTAGATATCCAGTAATAGGAATACAAGGTCAAATGGAAGGTCTACATTTAGAGCTTTGAGGATTCTCCATACTTCTCTCCAAAAGAGCTGTATTAGTTTGCAATCCCACCAGCAGTGTAGAAGTGTTCCCTTCTCTCCACATCCACACCAGCAAAAAATGTGAATTTTTAATTTACATAAATGGTATTGTGTGTTATATTTCTTTCCACTTGTTAATTTTAAGTTGTTTAAAAGGACTCTTGTTCCTGTGTGTGCGTCTGATCCCTACCTTCTAGTTTCTGTATAATATTGAGAAACTTGCATCTACTGTCCATTTTACCTGTCCCTTCCTCCAGTGATAGACGTTCTAAATGTCTCCAACTCCTCACTCTTATAAATAATGCAGCAATGAACATCTTCACTCAGATGTGGAGATCTTCATCTTCACTTTACTTTTAACTTTAAAAAAATTTATTTTTAATTATTATATAGGCACCCTTTTTTAGGATACATGTGATGTTTTAGTACAGGAATACTGGAATTAATCAAATTAGGGTAATTGGGGTATGCATCACCTAAGGCATTTATATTTCTCTGTGTTAGGAACATTCCAACTGTATTCCTTTAGTTATTTAAAGGTATACCCTAACTTACTGTTGATTATAGTCACTTTTTTGTGTTATCAAATA
Organism: Perodicticus potto; assembly: GCA_963574655.1. Lineage (NCBI taxonomy): Eukaryota > Metazoa > Chordata > Mammalia > Primates > Lorisidae > Perodicticus > Perodicticus potto. The sequence continues at coordinate 12,631 of CAUYRH010091672.1, read as the reverse complement.
TTGTCCATTCTAGCTAACTATATATATATATATATATATTTGATAAAAACCATACATTCTTTTTATTGTTAAGTCATAAAGAGGTATCAAAATTAAAAGCAAAACATTACAGGGTAAGACTTAACAAAACTACTAGGAGCATCAAAGGAAGTGAAAATGGGACTAGGCGCAGGGCAATATGAATTAAAGAACATGGGAAGGACAGGGATGGGACAACAGTGAGCACGTGGTGAAGATACTAGCAGCAGAGGATCTGGTGAGAATTGTGATCTACACAAGCGCCTAGGTAAAAAAATAATGGGATAAGATTTCTAAACCCCACTATGTGTTCAGGGTCATCCTCGCCATTGGCGCTGTCTCTGTCATCCTCTCCTTCCTCAGGCTCTTTTTCATCATCCTTGATTAGCTCCAGCTGGTCTTCTCCCCATCTTTGTTATCATCATCATCCAGTGGGTCCCCCTCTTCAGCAGTCCTCAGCAGCCCCCTCAGACTCCATCTTCACATTAGTCTCATCTTTCTCCAGGGAGCTGCTGCTCTGCTCTTCTTCTCACTTATCATTCTTTAGCTCTACTGCTGCTTGTTGGCTCTGCTCCTTTTCAGTTTTTTCCAGGTTTTCCAGTAAAGTATCCACTTTTTGTTTTATCTGGGTCAAATCCTTCTTAATGGCCTGAAGGTCATCCCCTTTCAACTGTCCAGACTTGGAAGAACCTCGCTGTCCACTCTTAGAATTGAAGCCACTTTTTCCCCTTGGTGAGGTGTTTCCTGACACACGCTGGCGTTTTGAGGGCACCGCAGCCTGAGCAATAGGAGGAGGAGGAGGAACACGGGCTGGGAAACTGCACATCCTGTCAGAATAATCCCGTTGAAAGTCACAGTCCAAGTCAAAAGAGGAGCTGAGAAGAGGGACGGAGAAGGATGTTCTGGTACTGACCTGTCCATCTCCGCTGCAGATCGTTTCACACCTGCTTTTCCTCCATTCCCTTTTGGTTGTGCAGCCAGATTCATATCTCAGACTCGGCCAGCAATCATTCTGCCATCCTCTCCTGCTACAGCAGCCCGCGCATTTCTCTCATTAACGTACTGAACAAAGGCAAAGCCCTTGTGAACAGAGAAACCCACAATTTTGTCATATTTCGAGAAAATTGCTTCCACATCGGATTTCTTCACAAGAGTGTTGAGATTCCCAATGAATACACGGGAGTTCATGGAGCGAGGGTCTGTCTTGTTGGTAACATTGCTAGCCATTGCATATGATGATAAGGTTCTTCACAAAGTGAAAAAACAGGAGGGGGACGGAGAAGAGATTCGATTCTGAGTCTCCTACTCCCGGATTCTACGTGAAGAGGCGTGAAGAAGCCAGTACTGCTCCAGGTGGACGACGCGGCCGCAACCGCTCTGTCTTCGTCTCTTCACAAAATGGCCTAGCTAACTATATTTTGACAGCCATTAACCAGCCATACCTTATTTCCTTCCACCCCTACGACATATGATTTTTGTCCTTCTTTTGGTGTGATGTATCACATTTATTAATTTGCATATGTTAAACTATCCTTGCCAGCCTGGGATGAATTCCACTTGAACATGATAAATAACCTATTTAATATGTTGTTGTATTTGGTTGAGGATTTTTTTTATCTTTCATCATAGATACTGGCCTATAATTTTCTTTTTCTGTTGTGTGTTTGCTTTTGGTATCAGGGAGATACAGGCTTCACAGAATGAGTTTGAGAGTATTCCTTCCTCTATTTTTTGGAATGGCTTAAGTAGAATTGTTATTAGCTCTTCATTGAATGATTGATAGAATTCAGCAGTGAAGTCATCAGGTCCTGGGCTTTTCTTTGATGCAGGGCTTCTAATTAATTTTTTTTATTTATTTATTTTTTAATTTAAATTTCAAACAACTCTGATATGCAGAGTGGTTATTTCTTTTGTTTTTATTGCTTAGGATTCATTAAGGGTAACAAAGAATTAGGTTACACTGATTACTTTTGTTAGGTAAAGTCCCTCTTACAATTGTGTTCATGCAGGACTTTTTATTACTGCTTCTATCTTGTTACTCATTATTGTTTTATTGAGGCCTTCGATTTCTTCCTGGTTTAATCTTGGTGGGTTGTATGTGTCTAGACATTTATTCATTTTTTTTAGCTTTCCGATTTAGTGACATACAGTTGCTCATGGTAGTCTCCAATGATCCTTTGAGTTTCTTCATTGTCAGTTGTTAATTTCTTTCTTTTAGATCTCATAGGCGTGCTTTATTCATTTTTGTTCTTTTCTATTTGTGCATTTTCAAATAGACTGTCTTCAAGCTCACTAATTCTTCTTATTAATCAATTCTGCTATTGCGAGACTCTGATGCATTTCTCAGTTTAATTGAATTCTTCAGTTCCAGAATTTCTCCTTAATTTTTTTATATTATATCAATATTTGTGTTACATTTCTCAGATAGGTTTCTGAATTCCTTTTCTTTGTTGTTGTGAAGTTCATTGAGCTTCTTTAGGACAGCTATTTCGAATTCTTCCTCGGAAAGTTCACATATCTCCAGGATTGGCACCTTACTTTGTTTGGTGAGGAGATATTTTCCTGGGTGTCCTTGATGCTTAGGGATGTTCATCAATATCTGGACATCAAAGAATTCAGTATTTATTCTAATCTGCGCTTTTTGAATTGTCCTTCATGAGAATGCCTTCCAGATATTTAAGGGAATTAAGTGTTGTGATCTAAGGATTTGGTCACTGTAGCTGTATGAGTACTGCAGGTGCCCTAGGCCCAATGGTGCTGTGACTCTTGCAGACCTCTGGTGGTCCTGCTTCAGTGGATTTGGGTAAAATAATGGAGAATTCCCTGGTTTATCAGGCAGTCTTTCACTCTCTTCCCTCAAGCTCTGTACTGGGCTGCTAGAGTTGAGAGAGATGTGATATGGGCACTTCCTTGGCATCAGCACCAGGTCACGCCTGAAGGCAGCCCAGTCTTCCCCAAAACCCAGTGACTGTCGCCTGGGCTGTTTATTCAAAGTCCAAAGGTTCTTTAGTCAGCAGGTGTTCAGTCCTTCCAGGACTGGGTCCTTCCCTCAGGGCAGCATTTCTTTCTTGCCCAGAGTGGGTCTAGGAATGTCATCTAGGAACAATGGGCTTCAGAGGAGTCCGCTTGATATTTTATTTTACTGTGGCTGAGGTGGTACTCAAATTGCAAAACAAAATTCTCTGAACTCTTCCTTTTCCTTCAAGTGGAAGAAAACTGCACAACACTGCCTGGTTTTGGGGGAAGAGAGAGGAGGGGTGACACAGGCGCTGTCTTGGAGACTGCTGCTGGTGTGTTTCTGGATGACATGCACCCCAAATCCATTGGTTCCAAGCCAGCATAGCCCTAGGAATTCCCCCAGGACTGCAGCCTTTGTGTCCTGACTGCCCTATGAATTTTATCCTAGGCAGCTTTTTGTTTCCAGGAAGTTTTTTGTCACGTGGTGATGGGGCTAGCTAGAACTCCTGCTTTTGGAGATTTTCCTCTGTTTTGGCTGGTCTGAATGCTCCCTCAGTGGGCAATGGCAGTATTCTGCCCTGTGCTGTGTTTCCTGTAATAGGGTGGCCTTGATTCAGGTTTGTCTCCCTCCGTCTGTCATGTAGATTCTCTCCCAACAAGGTGCTGTGGCGCAGCACTGTTCTGGGGTGGGGGTGCCATAGGTAGTGCAAGACTGTCTTCTCTGCCTTCTTCAGTGCCTGTTTCCTTGATATAATGTTAAAACCAGGTACTATGGTGACTCACTTGAGCTTTGGTTCTTCTGAAGGAGTTGCCTTGTGTGGATAGTTGTTGAATTTGGCATTTGGGCAGAGGGTCATTGTTGGAGATTTCAATTTGGCCAAATTGCTCTTTTTTTTTTTTTTTTGAGACAGGGTCTCTTTATGGTGCCCTTGGTAGAGTTCTGTGGTATCACAGCTCACAGCAACCTCAAACTCTTGGGCTTAAGTGAGTCTCTTACCTTAGCCTCCCCTCCCAAATAGCTGGGTCTACAGGCACCTACCAAAACGCCTGGCTATTTTTTTTTTGTTGTATTTGTCATTGTTGTTTTAGCTGGCCCAGGCCAGGTTCGAACCTGCCAGGCTCCCCGTATGTGGCTGGCACCCCACCCACTGAGCTACTGGCACCGCCCCCTCCTACGATAACTTTTTAAAATCAGATTTATTGAGGTGTAGTTTATACACAATCCTGTAACATGTAGCCATTTGGGGGGTACAGTTTGATACATTCTTTCAGACATAACACCTACATGAATACATACCTGTGTAACCACCACAATCAAGAAATGGAACATTTTTTTCACCCAGAATGGGTTCATTGTGTCTTGCAAGTCATCCTCTTCCTTTACCCTAGGCAATCATTGATCTGCTTTCTATCACTACAGATTGCATTTGCCTTTCCTGTGGTTTCACATAAATGGAGCTATGCGTTACTCTATCTAGCTTCTTTTGCTCAGCATAATGTTTTCAAGATTCATTTATACTGTGTATCAGTATTCTATTCCTTTTTATTGCGTAGTTTTATGTAGTCTTTTTATGTACATATTTTTTACTTTTCTTGGATAAGGAGACAAATTGATGTGTTATTATGGTAAGTATATCTTTAGCTCTATAGGAAGCTACCAAACTGTTTTCTGAAGTGGCAAATGCTGTCTCACCAGCAATGTGTGAAATTTCTGTTTTCTACATATCCTCATGTTTGGTTTTCTGTCAGTTGCTTTAAGCCATTCTTTATGTATGAGACCAGGAATTTCAAACTATAGCTCTTAGGTCAAATCTGGCACACCTGTTTTTGTAAATTGTTTTATGTATTGTCTGTGGCTACTTTCCTGCTTCAAAGCAAAGCTGAGTAGATGTGTCAGAGACTATATGTCTGTAAAACCTGACATATATTACTGTCTGGCTCTTTATAGAAAATTCTGACTGACCTCTAGATTAGAGCTCTCTCCTGTTGTGGTTTTAATTTGCATTTTCTCTAATGATCTTCAACATCTTTAAATGTGCTTATTGGCACTTGTATATCTTCTTTTTTGAGTTGTCTGTTCAAATCTTTTCTTTATTTTTTATTTTATATATTTTATTTCATCATGTTCTACTTATTTTTTTTTTTTGTATTTTCTGTTTCTCAGCTGAACTTCATATTTTTTTCCTATTCATTCTTACATATTTCCTTTATTTCATTGAGTACAGTTATAATACCTATTTTAAAGTCTGTATCTGATAACATCTAGATCATTTTGGGATTGATATCAGTTAAAACTGTCTTATTCCTTGAGATGAGGTCACATTTTTCTGTCTTTTGTTTAGGTAATTTCGTGTATACTGGACCTTGAGGATTTATGTTTTGGAGACTGAATTCTTTTATATTGATCTAAAGGATGTTGATATTTGTGTATTAGTAGGCAGTTATAGACTCATACCAAACGCTCATGCCTATGGTGCACAGTGTTTAGACTAACACCAAACTCTCATGCCTGTGGTGGACAGTGGCTCAACTGTCAGTTCAGTTCCTCTAAGTCTTAGCTTTAAACTGCATTCAGTTTATTCTATAGATACATGGCGAGAGGTCAGCTGTAGATTTAGATTGTTTGAACACAGAAAATAGGAATTCCCTTTTCTTTCTCTTTCCAGAGTTCTTCTCCACTCTCTTGCACTCTTGCAACCCTTGTTATTTTAGGTTGCTTTTCCTGGTTATTCTAGTTTCTCTGAGTAAAAAGATGTCACTTTCTTTTTTTTGAGACAGTCTCACTTTGTCACCCTCAGTAGAGTGCCATGGCTTCACAGCTCACAGCAGCCACCAGCTCCTAGGCTTAGGTGATTCTCTTGTCTCAGCCTCCCAAGTAACTGGGACTACAGGCGCCTGCCACAACGCCCGGCTATTTTCTTTTTTTGCAGTTCGGCCAGGGCTGGGTTTGAACCCACCACCCTCGGTATGTGGGGCCGGCGCCCTACTCACTGAGCCACAGGTGCTTCCCATGTCATTCTCTTTATTGGAGTGATAGCTAGTTCTATGCCTTTGTGGTGTGGACAGCGGCTACCTTCAGCCAAAGCTACAAAAATTGAGAACTCAATCTATGTGGATCATTTACCACTTCTAGTTTGATTCTTCTCTAAATTGTGTCTGTATTTTAGTCTCTGGAACCCTCAGTAGTAGTTTTTTGTGTTTTGTCTATAGAACCTCTAGCTGTTCTTTTTTTTTTTTTTTTTTTTTTGCAGTTTTGGGCCAGGGCCGGGTTTGAACCTGCCACCTCTGGTATATGGGGCCAGCAGCCTACTCGAGCCACAGGTGCTGCCCAGAACCTATAGCTGTTCTTTGAGGAGGATTGATAGATTCAGGCTTTCACTCTTTTACATTTTTTGGTACATTTTAAATTAGATTTTGGTTTTCATTTTTGAGTTGTGAGTGTGCCATATTTATTCAGAATAAAAGTATTTTGTCAAAGTATCATGAATAATTTCTTCTAGTCTGTGCCTTGCCTTTACATTTTGTGAATGTTTTTTGAAGCATAGATACTTTAATTTTGATGAAGTCTTAATGTATTCTTTTTTTTTTCTTTTAATGGTTTGTGCTTTTGATATCTAAGAAATTTTCCTACCTCAGGATTTCACAGAGATTTTCTTTTCTTTCTTTCTTTTTTTTTTTTTAAACAGAGTCTCACTATGTTGCTCACTCAGTAGAGGCTGTGGCATCACAGCTCACAGCAACCTCCAACTCTTGGGCTTAAGCCATTCTCTTGCCTCAGCCTCCCAAGTAGCTGGGCCTACAGGCGCCCCCTACAATGCCGGGCTGTTTTTTGTTGCATTTGTCATTGTTGTTTAGCTGGCCTGGGCTGGGTTTGAACCCGCCAGCCTTGGTGTATGTGGCTGGCGCCGTAACCACTGTGCTATGGACACTGAGCCACATAGAGATTTTCTGTGTTATATTTTAGAAGTTTTTTAATTTAGGTCTATGTAGTGCATTTAGAGTCAATTTTTGTATATAGAGTAAAGGTTAGATTCAAATAATATTTTTTTGTCATATACATATCTAGCTATTAAAAGTCTACCCTGTCTTTAGTCTGGCACCTTTGTCAGAATTCATTGGCCATATATGTGGAATTTTAATTTTGAACTCTCTATTTTGTTCCATTAATCTGTATGTCTGTCCTTATACCAATACCTTACTCTCTTCATTACTACCCTCTTTTATATTTTGTTGAAAACTTTCAAGTTCTTCTTTTTCAAAATTCTTTTGGTTATTTTTTAGTCTTTTGCATACCAAAATAGTGTTTTATAATATTCTCCACAGTGAATGTGTCTTTATGGTTTTTATTGCTATTTCTTTTTTGGTTATATTTTCTATTCTGTTCTACTGCTATGTAGGAATGCTATGCTTTTGTATGTTAATTTTGTATCTAGCAACTCTTCTAAACTGTTAGATCTAATTGTTTGACTAGCTTTTTTGAATACTTTTTCTAACTGGTTTTATTGCTTGACATAGTTATTTGGGTTCCTTTCCAATTTATTTCCTTGTTTTTTCATATTGATTAGGTCTGCTATGGTTTGAATGTTTGTCTCCTTCTAAACTTACGTTGACACTTAAGCCCCAATATGGCAGTATTGAAAGGTGAGGCCTTTAAAAGGTGGTTGGGTCCTCATGAATGGCTTTATCCATTCATGGCTTAATGGATTAATGGATTAGAATGAGGAATGGTGGCTTTATATGAAGAGAGACCTGAGCTAGCATGCTTAGCTCACTGGCATGTGATACCCTGTGTCACGTGAGGACTTTGAAAAGAGTCCTCACTAGCAAAAGGCTCTTAACCAGCTGCACTGCCTCAAACTTGGACTTACCAGACTCCAAGGATTTAAGAAATAAATTCTTTTTCTTTATAAATTACCCAGTTTCAGGTATTCTGTTATAAGGAACAGAGAACAGACTAAGACAGGGTCCTCTAGTACTGTGTTGAATAAAAGTGGTGATGGCACATATCCTTTTCTTGTTCCTAACTTTAATAGAAATAATTCAATGTTAAGTATGATACTTATTGTAGATTTCTTAAGGTTTAAGAATTTCTTTCTTATTCTTAGTTTGCTAAGTATTTCTATCATGAATGAATCTATGTTGGGGGGCATGGCATCCTGGAATTAATCCCCTCTGAATACTGAAAGACAACTGTACCTTTAATACCTGCTGAGTGCTGTGGCTCATTCCTGTAGTCCTAGCACTCTGGGAGGCCAAGGTGGGAGGATCACTTGAGCTCAGGAGTTTGAGACCAGCCTGAGCAAAGGTGAGACCCCACCTTTACTAAAAATAGAAAAATGAGCTGAGTGTTAAGGTGGGTACCTGTAGTCCCAGCTGCTTGGGAGGCTGAGGTAGGAGGATCACTTGAGCCCAGGAGTTTGAAGTTGCTGTGAGGTAGGCTGATACCATGGCACTCTAGTTTGGGGTAACAGAGTAAAACTCTGTCTCAAAACAAAACAAAACAAACCTTTAACACCTTTAGATAATAGAAATGTATTTCTTGTGGTATAGGCTGGAAGCCCAAGATTAAAGCACCAGCTGGTCGGTGCCTGGTGAGGGTTTATTTTGTCTGGTTCAAGGATGGTACCTACTTTCTCTGTCCTCACTCAGCCAAAGGGACAAACTTGTTCTCTCAAGCCCTTTTATAATCCCATTCATTAGGATGGTGCCCTCAAGAGCTAGTCACCTCCTAAATTTGTAACTTCTTAATATTATCACCCTAACAATTTTAGTTTCAACATACTAATTTGGGGGGGACACATAACACTGCTCTTAAAGTGACTTGAGCTTTTTGGTGGGAGGGAGGGGGGACAAAGTCTTGCTCTGTCGCCCTGACTAGGGTGCAGACCATCATCATAGCTCACTGCAACCTCAAACTCCTGCCTCAGACAATCCTCCTGCCTCATTTTTCTATTTTTAAGTAGAGACAGGGTCTCACTCTTGCTCAAGCTGGTCTTTAACTCCTGAGCTGGAGAGATCCTACTGCCTCAGCCTCCCAGAGTGCTAGGATTACAGGTGTAAGCTACTGCACCCAGCCAAATTGAGCTTGTAAATTTTAATTTGTTTACATTTAATTTAGGAATAGTGCTTGGTTCTATTTCTCATCTACTATGCTTTTTCCAGGATCCGTTTTCCTGCAGATACATTTAAATTTCGTTTCTTTAAATAAAATAAGCATTTTTTGTTGTGTTTGTGATTGACAGATACAAAGTCTTGGATTTCTGTGCTATTTTTTGTTTCTACTGATTGTGGCTCTTGGTTTTTTATTTTTTGTCTATAATGGAGCCCCTGAGGAAGGATTCTGCCACTTAAGAGGATTTGTGTTTGCTTCAGCAAAGGAAAAAGAAAGTTGAATTAATTCTTTCTGTCTTCACTTTATCTTGGTAATTCCTAATGCTGTTTTTTAGCCAGTTGATACTCTTAAACAAAAATTTAAGGATATTTTTTCTAGCTATTTTATTTTTATTAGAGGGGGAATTAGTGTGAATAATCTATTACATAAATAAAAAATCTTACTAATCTTTACTAGGATTTAATTTAATTCAGCTTTGCATTTGTTTTTTTAGATTCGCTCAGCTTATTTTGAGTTAGTTTCTGCTTTGTGCCAGCGCATTCCACAGTTGATGAAAGAGGAATCCTCCAAAGTGAGTCCATCAGTCCTACTCAGCATTGATGACAGTGACCCAGTTGTCTGCCCAGCTCTCTGGGAAGCTGTACTTTATACCCTAACAACTATTGAGGTATGTAAGAGAGATTCTTTTAGTACATTGCAGAACCCTTAGATATCATATGAGAAAGAGCCTATTGGATAAAAATATCTAAATCTTACTGGGAAAATGTCTTCTTGGAAGTAAAATACTTAATCTGAACTTAGCATAAATCAAACTGGCTAAAATGGTACAGAATTTTTATTTGAATTTGTTTACCTAGTATTAATTATTCTTTTAACATTATGTGGCCCAATGCAGTCAGCATATCTGAACTTGTATTTAATATGAAATATAGTTATCCCTTTTGGAAAGCAGCCTATTAGGTTAGATGATTATTTCTAATCAATCCTAAACATGCGGAATACATGATTATTGAACATGTATAATTTCGAGAGTTATAGTTTTTAAGGTGTAAGAAATTTTAGTCTCCTTAGGTAAAATACTTGATTTTAAAACATTTTGAGAGCCTAAATATGTCTTCTCTTTTAATTGGGAAAAGTATGTTTATGATTGCTAATTACTAATATAATCTTTTTTTTTTTTTTTGGTTAGGACTGTTGGCTTCATGTAAATGCAAAAAAAAGTGTCTTTCCCAAGCTGTCAGCAGTGGTTCGTGAAGGTGGTCGGGGTCTAGCTACTGTTATATATCCTTATCTTTTGCCATTCATCAGCAAACTCCCTCAGTCCATTACAGATCCAAAGTTGGATTTCTTCAAAAATTTCCTCACCTCTCTGGTTTCAGGGTAAGTAATTCAAATTTTTTATTTTTAAAGCAAAAGAGATTAATTTTCTTATTTTCATACGAATCATTTTCTTTCTTAAATTTCTCCAAATTGTTTTGCCTTTCTTTCAACACTAGTAAAGTTTTCAGAGAATTATAATTGGTATTCTTTTCTTCTGAGTACTACTTTAAGGATTTTCACTGGTAGTATACAACAGAAAGTTATGTAAAAAAAGTGAGACTCTTTGTTGGAAATAGCCATTTTCCCAAGGAGCCTTTTTTTTTTTTTAATGTTTATGAATACAAATGCCCCAAAGTAGAAAATTAGCAAATGAAGTTTTAAAAACTTTCATAAAGTATTATAGGTGTTTAAATTCACACTTAAAAAACTATTTCAGTGAATTTATTGAACTTAAAAGATAAACAGTTTTACTAATGATTAAAAATTTTTTTTCACTGTACCATTATGTTTGGTTATGTCCCATCTTTTATATTTGCAGGTGGATTGTTTTCTCTGAATATAAAACAAATATCTCTTATTTTTTCCTGATCCTTTTTTTTTTTTTTTTTTTTAAATTATAGATGAGATTTTATTATGTGGCCCTGGCTGGTCTCAGTCTCTGGGCTCAAGTAATCCGCTCTCACCTTGGCCTCCCAAAGTGCTAGCATTGTAGGCTTGAGCCATCGTTCTCAGCCACTGATAACATTTTTCAAAATAATTTTTGTTCATAGTTTTTCAAGTTCATATTCCCATGGGGCTATATGTATTTTGGTTGGTTGATCTTAGTTTTTAATTTAAGCGTTTATTTTTTAAAAATCCTCTTTTGGTATGATGCCTTTTCAATGTCATCATTTTGGTGATTCTGAGCTTTTATATTGTTCTTCATAAAAGTGTAATCCACAATTATCTGTTATTTCTTAGGCTGTCAACAGAGAGAACGAAAACCAGCTTTTCAGAGAGCTCAGCAGTAATATCTGCTTTTTTTGAATGTTTGCGTTTTATAATGCAGCAAAACTTAGGTGAGGAAGAGATTGAACAGATGCTCGTCAATGATCAGGTATCTATCACGTCAGAGTCAGCACTGTCTCTGCACATTGACTGTGAGAGAGCTAAGCTCATGTGTCTGGGTGTCATTTTTAATAATTAGCCTTCTTTTTAAAAATTCTATTTTTTGTAATTTACAAATCAAACAATATGTTTTGCTGACCAGGTAAGTAAAAATTCTGTATGCTTAGTTGTTAGCATCATATATTGTCTGAGTCAGTCTGGATGTAAAAACCCTGCCTATTTTAGAAAGATGTAATGCAAAGCAATTTGGAAGGTGCCATTTGTGATCTTTTGTATTAAGTTTAAATCATGAGATAATCGTCTTTTTACTTCTGAAGTACTCAAATGCCTTTAAGCTTGAACAATTGGGTTTGGCTTTTAGAACAAAGTGATGAGAACAGGTTATGAAATATGATTCCTTATGATAAGAAATTAATGAAATTATAGGAGCCCAGATCCTAGTTGATGTCTCAGTCAGATAATTTATCTTAACTTCTCTTATCTTTGTGATTTAGAAAAAAAGGGTTCTGAATTTTAGGGCCCTACGTGTTTTTTATATTGGCTTAAGTTTCATATCTTAGGTTTGCTTATAATTAAGGGAGAAAAGCAACAAACTTAAATAAATTCAGAAGATGCAAAGAATACTGGATTATTTTTTAGAAGTAATTCAGGAGAAGTGTGGTGAAATCATCAAGATTTTTATATGATGTGGAAGTTATCTTCAAGTTAACTTTTAGAATTCTGGGGAAAAATTCATGGTTTTCAGTTATTAAATATGCAAATTTTATAGTGTTTTACTAATACCTTGTTTATTTTACTTACTTATTTATTTATTTTTTTGAGACAGAGTCTTACTCTGTCGCCTCTGGTAGAATGCCATGGTATCATAGCTCACAGCAACCTCTAATGTCCTGGGCTTAAGCAATACTCTTGGCTCAGGTCACCCAAGTAGCTGGGACCATAGGCACTGGCCACAACACCCAGCTATTGTACTTTTCTTCTTCTTTCCTTTTTTTTAAAAGATGGGGTCTTGCTTTTGTTCAGGCTGTTTTTGAACTCCTGAGCTCAAGCAATCCACCCACCTTGGCCTTCCAAAGTGCTAGGATTACAGGCGTGAGCCACCATGCCTGGCTTAAT